>OZ025221.1:4017967-4227967 GCA_964019055.1 Anthopleura xanthogrammica | reverse complement strand
AAATGTTCGTTGAATAAAGTGAATAAGAACATCTCAATATCAAGCAAACACAGACCGACCAATCACAAATCGCGCGTCATAACCAACACGTTTCTCATTCATAAGTCGGACATCAATTCTATATTACATGAGGATGTGCAGAGTTATATAGCACGCGCACCAACCAATCAAATCGCGCCCTAATAAATGCCTGATCAACGTCCATATCCAGTCATACATTCCGGCCATATAATATGAGGATGCGCAGAGTTATATAGCACGCGCACCAACCAATCAAATCGCGCCTTAATAAATGCCTGATCAACGTCCATATCCAGTCATACATTCCGGCCATATATATCTATGATATGAGGATGTGCAGAGTTATATAGCACGCGCACCAACCAATCAAATCGCGCGTTCACGCTAGTCCTACCTGTCCATCATCCTCGTCAACAGCCAGCCATCTGTTACATATAAAGTAGTAATGTTCATCGGTCTGTAGGTCAATAACCATGACACGGCTCAAGAACCATGACCCCCCGGAGTTATCATGCCAGATTCGGATATACGGTAAAGGACCCAACAGATAGGGCGTGGTTAGTAGGAAGGTATCGACGCTCCCGCGTTGGAAAGGCTTACGTTCGGGATCCTCGAGGGTTCTTGCCTCGCTGTCGTGGTCTTCACCGTCAAGGATGATGCTCACTTTAGAGGTGGTACCACCACTGCGACGCATGCTTGTCCAGAGGGTGATCTCATAGCGAAATTGGTCAGTTGGGTCGTTATCTGGAAGTGGGCAGGCACCGACCTGTGGAAAGATTGCGCAGCAGTTTTGACATTCAAAAATAATTTCATAAAAATAAAAATGGATGAGGAATATGCAGCAGTACTCGCCAGACGGAGTTCTTCAAAGCTCAAACAGTGCAAAAGATGGTGGATGAGAATAACTGGGAAAAAATAAGGAGAGCATGCAGTACCGCAGGTCAGGGGAGGTAGTATAGACCCTTTGCACGTGACGCCAAAGCATCTCGATTTGGAGGGCAAAACAAAGAATTTTAATCTCTTGAGAATTTGAACCTATTGTTTTGCCCTCCAAATTGAGCTGCATTCCGACGTGCTGCAAGGGGTCTATAGTGAGGTACTAACATATAAGAGGTGCAATGGATCAACGTTCGACCTTGACAGGTTTGAACCGAAGGGGTTATGCTAATTAATGACTTCTCATACATGCGTGCTATACAGTAAGGCTCCAAAGATAACAGACTGTACTTTCGTTACCTTGATCAAGTCCGCTCTGTCCTTTCGTCTGGCCCAAATCAAAGCGATAAAGTAGACAATGAAGATCACGCAAACAGCAACAAACGTAGCGTATCCACGAATGAATTTTTGTGCCGTTGGTTTGCCGATTGGGTTCGGTTTCACGACGATTGAGCCGAAGAACGTGAGATGGTTGCACAAGCAGTGGACGGATGAGTAACTTGTTTTGTTGCCAATCTATGAAATAATTGATGGATGAAGTGAAAAGAATTTTCATATACCATATCATACTATCTTCATTATCATCATCATCTCTAGCAATCACAAGAGCTAGCCTTTGGCAGTAGCCGTAAAGCAATAGAAACGGCTTTTTTTCGGGAGTAAAATAAAAAAAAAACGTTGATTGACGGGGCGTGCGCTCCAGCGATAATTCAAATTCGAGCATCCGCATTGCATATATGGTCGGCCTCAATTATGGCTACCGCGCTTTAGGGTTTCCCAGAGTCTCTTGCATTTGGACGAGTATGCGCATTAAGAATGACAGGGCTCTGGGGTCGAGAGTGGATATATCGTTACTCATCGTCGCTTCATCACTACCTCTATCATTAAAATTTTAATCCTACAGGTTAATTATATACATTCCCATGCTCGAGAGCAATATAGTGGTACTTGTGGTAAAGGTGAGGATGACTCATGATGACTCACTAATGGTGGTAGTTGTGGTGAAGGTGATGACTGATGATGATGATGATGATGATGATGATAGTTGATAGTTGATAGGTGATAGTTGTGGTGAAGGTGATGACTGATGATGATGATGATGATGATGATAGTTGATAGTTGATAGGTGATAGTTGTGGTGATGATGATGATGATGATGATAGTTGATAGTTGATAGGTGATAGTTGTGGTGAAGGTGATGACTGATGATGATGATGATGATGATGATAATGATGATGATGATGATGATGATGGTGATAGTTGATAGTTGATAGGTGATAGTTGTGGTGATGATGATGATGATGATGATAGTTGATAGTTGATAGGTGATAGTTGTGGTGAAGGTGATGACTGATGATGATGATGATGATGATGATGATAGTTGATAGTTGATAGGTGATAGTTGTGGTGAAGGTGATGACTGATGATGATGATGATGATGATGATGATAGTTGATAGTTGATAGGTGATAGTTGTGGTGAAGGTGATGACTGATGATGATGATGATAATGGTGGTTGATGATGATGATGATGATGATGATGATGATAGTTGATAGTTGATAGGTGATAGTTGTGTTGAAAGCGATGACTGATGATGACAATAGACAATGATAATAATGGTTGTAATAGTCGAAGCTGTTACTGTTGATGAAAATAAACAATAATAATGAAAGTGATAAACGTCACTGCTTACCCTACATCCATCACCACTCCATTTGTCTAGACTTTTCTCGGACCAAAATTTACATCCAACGCTTCTGATATCAATAGTATAATTAACCTGAAGCACTTCAGAAACGGCCACCGATTCTATATTACTTGGAGTCTCTAACCCCTTGGGCTTGACCAATTCATCTGCTTCGAGTCCAAGATACAAATTTTCTCCAAAGTCTTTCAAGTCCATGATTATCATCGTGTAGTTATCTACTTTAGAGAAAGGCCAGGGTAATGAGTCATTAAGGCAAGGTAGTGGAATCTTAATATCGTGTGTTTTAGTAGTTGGATAGGAGCGGGAGCTCAGGTAGAGGTTAAGTGGTTTGTTTGGTTTGATGTGGACCAAAAGTGGCTCATTTTTTACTTGGCTGTTGTCTACTCTGAAGTGAAAGGTTTTCAAGGTGTCTGAACGGAACGTATCAGAATGGTGCTCGACGTTCGTGTCTATGGAAGAATGAATTCGAGTTATCGTGAAAAATGGCAAGAAAAACGAAGATTCACTCGATTGACAGTAATCTCCAACCAACGAACTGGCTAATCAGCCAAACAGTCGACCAACTATTGTAACCAGCCAGCCAGCCAGCCAGCCAGCCAGCCAGCCAGCCAACCAACCACCCCATTCCATCCACCCACCAACAAACCCACCCATCCACCAACCAACTAACCAGCCAACAAATAAGCGAAGTACATAGATATTTTTAGATCAAGGTACGCGTTTTACCTTTGACAGGAATAAAGATTTCTATATCTTTACGGGTTTTCTTCACAGGAATCTCTTTGTCGTTGCTATTGCGCAGCTCGAGGCCAATAACGGAAGAGTTAATGAAGGCAGAGATATCTTTGTCCCACCGAACCGGGTTTTCTGGGAAACGTACAATCTGTGCAGAAAAAATACAGCGTAGTTCAATTGAGGTGCGCATTTCTGATCTTGAATCTTTTATTATCTAGTGGTGTGAGGTAATAAATCACGAGACTATAGATCATTGACAATCATTGGTCACAAAATTAAGGGTCATGGGTTCAAAGGTCATGCCTCCTAATGTCATAGGTTCGAGGATAAAGGGGTCAAGACTTATTTATAGGGTCAAGGGGGTAATATAGCTAGAGTCATGGGTTTTCTGCACATGGGTCAAAAGGTCATTGGTGCAAGATTCCAGGGTCTAAAGGTTCTAAGGGGAAGTGGTAGGTTTTAGTTGAAAGTTCTCGAGCTATGGATCCTTAAAATCAAAAGCGTAAGGGTTTTAGGTTCAAGGAGAGGTGTTGATTAAAAGGTTCCATCCTAAGGGTCATGTGTCTAAAGGTTTGAGGTCCTAGGCACACGGATGCTAGGGTCCAGGACACACGGCTAATGGGTCCTGGAATGTATGTATGATCTACTGCATGGTCACGGACACCAACACTACTACACCAACCTGTACTCCTACAGTATCATCATCCCTAACACCACCTCCCGACAGTAAATCGTCTCCTCTTGGTAAGACAAACGAACCAACGGGTTCTCCCTCCTCGCCTCGAACCGGAAAACGTTTATTACCAATGGAACTCCAGGTTGTTTTCGATAGTTGCATCCCAAAGGTTTTAGTAGTGACTAACGTCTCATTTTCTCCTTCGACTTTATTTTCCTGAATGGCGTCTGACAACTGGTTGATGGCGCCGTAGAGGGTGCTTACAACGTTCTGGGCAGCATCTGCTGACTACATGACAACGCAGACACATATATGAATATCTAAGCATTCCCTTGAGTGTTATAACCTTCTTTTGCGCATTCATATTTATTAACAATCATAAATATAGATGTGGTACGGTTCTAACAGAGTAAATTTAAAACAATTGTAAATTTAAAACTTACGTCTTCTCCGTCCCTTGCTCTGATTCGTACAGACCATTTACGTGATTTTGGACCTGTTTTTCCAAGGTTTTCAATCACTGAAATAAAATAGGATAGTTTTTTCCTGAAGGGATTGTTATTTTTGTTGTATGGTTAACTTTGGGTGTTCACAATGAAGGGCTACTTTACTTTAAGACCAAGTGAGGTCTCAGTCGTAGTTTTTCCTATTTCAAACCACATGTCATTCTCTTGATAATAAGATTCTTTGTTTGAGTTGTATCGATATTCATGTGTCTTCTCAACCGTTAAACAAAGAAATGATACTCTAGGGAATGACGAGTTGTCTGAAATAAAAAAAAATTAAACCCAAGCTGAAAAGGTCTGAGGTTTGAAAAAGCAACATAAACCAGAGGATCCATCGTTCTAGTGCTTTTTTGTCCCAGGTTTTGATACCTCGTAAAAGACCTCTGGCAGTCAGGGTACTAGGTTCTACCCTTTTCTCTTCTCTTTAGCTCTGAGCATTCCTTTACCTTGATCAAGGAAGTCCTTGGTTGTTGTTTCGGACGCAGAGAATGTATGTGAGATTCCAGTGAAGACAACTTGTGCAGTTTCTTCCAGTTGTACTGGTGTGTTGCCTTGGTAACCCTTAATTTTAGCCTTCCTTCTTAGTGCCTCGCTCGACCTTTTTAAAGAATCCGTGGCTGTTATCTGTTGGAAAGGAGAGATGAAAACAAATGAGACTTCTAAGTTTGATGCTCAATAATGTAATAGCATTCATTTAATACCCATCCATCTATCCATCCATCCATCCATCCATCCATCCATCCATCCATCCATCCATCCATCCATCCATCCATCCATCCATCCATCCATCCATCCATCCATCCATCCATCCATCCATCCATCCATCCATCCATCCATCCATCCATCCATCCATCCATCCATCCATCCATCCATCCATCCATCCATCCATCCATCCATCCATCCATCCATCCATCCATCCATCCATCCATCCATCCATCCATCCATCCATCCATCCATCCATCCATCCATCCATCCATCCATCCATCCATCCATCCATCCATCCATCCATCCATCCATCCATCCATCCATCCATCCATCCATCCATCCATCCATCCATCCATCCATCCATCCATCCATTCACTTTGTTAATCATCAATCATAGCAATGCAATATGTAAGGACATAGGAGCTAACGCAATTTCCAGTGGGGTACGATGGTCATTGAGTTGAAGTGAGTGGTCAAGAACCGTCCGACACGAACACCAGAATTCGAAGCAGACGCCATTATCTGGGACTCAGTCCAAATTTTGCTCTGCAATTTCATAGATGTACGCAGGTAGACTCGACTCTCACGTTTCTTGCATTATCTAAACGTCACGTCTTCAAAACATTTTACGTTACCTGCGTATCTGACTTGACCTCGTTCTTATCTTCAATAGCTAGTGACAAAGCGTTACATTTTTCAGCAATCATTGGCAGCTCTTCACTATTAATCTCGGACAGTTTGTCCACCATCAGCTTTCTCAGTTTAATCTTTTCATCCTTCGTATTCTGGTTCTTGTCATTGTTGATCAGCGAACTGGCTGCCGTGACCAATTGTAACACATTCTGAGCATTTTCTTTTGGGTTGAATTCCTGTGATCCTTCTTTGAGCTGTTTGCTGATGTCTTCTATTTTAGCAGTAGTTTGATTGAAAGACAGTGGTCGCACCTAGAAAAAATACTTCGACATTAGACTCAAATTTAAAAACAAAAATCTCTACAGACCATGGGCTTTTATCACACGGCGGCCATGTTTGTTCCCATGACAGCGAAAACCCTTTGTTTGGAAAGTTGTGAAACGCCTCAAAGCGAGGGCAAGGGGACCCAAGGGATTCAAATCCTATTATTTCAAACTATATGGCCGCCGTGTGATCAAAGGGAAATAACCTTTCTTGTCGCTACATGTTGCTGCATGTCACCCTTTAACGACCATGATTCTTAGCGTTAAAACAAAAGGTTGTTTTTAGGTGACCGCATAGTGAAATGGGTTTCTGCCAAGTGCTATTGGATTTTCCCTCTCCCCTCTCCCCATTGCAAGCACTACCAAAACTAAACAGGTAGCCCCAGCAGTAGTTTCAATCTATTTTTTATATACTTATGCTCCAGTTTCGAGTTCTCTGTTGCTCAGGGTTAGACTCGATTTTGTGTAGAATATTCACATGTTCCAGTGAATTAATGTCCATGGGATTTCCAAGTGTTTGTATCGTTGAAGTTGTGTATTCTTTACTTCACCGTTGGTATTTGTGAACATTTATGAGGCTAACCCTGAGTAAATGAGTCTGTAATCAAGGAACACACAAATGGTCTATTGTGACATTATCTACTTACGATAGCGCTGAGATTGTAGCTTCTGTACGCACGGAATCGGTTATATATCTTCACAACGATAGGGAGCCTGTAATCATCATTTTTTCTCCCAATAGGCAGAGAACTCGATGGAGTCTTATGGAAGGGTCCATAATACCACAGGGTAGACACCGCCATATTTGGTGGTAAACTGCTTATCTTGGCTTCTGTCTGGCGTTCATTTATGAAGTGAAACTCGTAGAGAATCTGTGGATCTTCAGTTTGCCATTCCTTGCAGCTGATATGATACTTGCTTTCCATGTTGTATCCTTCTTCAGGCCTTAGTAAGTAAAGTGAATTTTTTGCTATAGCTTAAGTCACTCTATCCATAGCTCTCCCACTTTAGACATTGGGGGCATTCCCCCCTGTTTAGGTAATTTCGAATTCCTCGATTGCAATTTGTTTGTTTAAGAATAGTTATAAATCTTAAAATGTTCATTTCGATAATTCTTTGGTTACACGTTTTATACATTTTACTTGGTTGCATCAGCGTTGTTTTTTTACGTTTTTTTTTAGTGAATTTGAATTTGTATTTGTTAGTTTGTTTATTTTTTATTTTTTTATTTTCTTATTATTGGCTTCTGCGATTTTCACGTGTTTTTTTTTACTTTTTCTTTTCTTTTTTTTCTTTTTTTCTTCGGCGATTTCGCACATTTTATTTCTTTTGCCCCTGCTAAGGGTTAAAATCATAATGAAACCCAAGCTTATACTAAGCAGGTGCATTCTGGTCTAGTTTGAGTACAAACAATTCCACTCGAGCCGGAAAAACAAAATATATTAGCATAGACATGAGTTTTTCAACCAAAGAACTCGTGTTCTGGTAAGGAGCTTTGGTAAAGACCTACAGATATATTTGTACCCAAGCTAGACCAGCATGCACCACGTTTGCGAACTCAGGAAACTCAAAGAATGACGTCATATGTATTACAAATAATGACGTAATATATATATATATAATAATAATAAATAATAATAGACTTTATTTCCGTGTCAGTAAAAAAAAATAGCTTACATAATAGTAAACTAATTGGGGACACCTATCTAAGAACCAATTAAAAGCCCATATTAAACCCAATAAAATAAAAGTAACATGAATGAAAGAGAAGGTAATAGGCCTTCCCTGAACCCGCATAGTATATTCAGTACTTACAATACTTGGCAACTTCCTCCATAAGGAGGTGACGTGGTAACGAAATAGTATTGCGTGACAGTTTTCAATGACCGTCTAGTCACTTCTAGGCTCAGATAGTAGTGCTTCTTTTCGCTGAGTTTATTCTCTCTCAGAACGATACTCATTTTATTCCAACCTGTGCTTGTTGTTGAGGGATCTGCGGTCAGCGCTGTGTCGGGCGCGCCTTCTTTATCGAGTAAACTCCACTTCACTGACAGATCACTATTGTTTTTGCAGTTGTTACAGACAGCATTAATGACGAGACGATCTTGTGGATTCACTTTATCTTTGCAGTTGCTCTTACATCTTAGCGAAAAAATTAAAAAATTAAGACGTCATATGTGATTCACAGGAAAAAAAACAAATTGAATTTTTCCCGCCTTTTCTACAAAAACGCACGCGCGTCAAACTCATTAATGATCACGATGTGATCACGTGCAGAGCGACAGAACTGCTACTGCGCATGTTCAGAAAACCAGCCAATAAAATAACGGATATCTTATTGTTTATCTTATACTAAACTTACCGGATGCTTATTGAAGGATTTTCCTCTGGTAAAATAATGATTTCTTGTTGACATGTTTTCTGGCGACTGTCTTTGTTCACTTGAAGCTGGAACACGTATGAAGCATTTTCACGGAAATATTTGACGGGTAATTTCGAAATGGAAGCGTGCGGCTCAATAGGAATGTCTTGGAAACTTGTAGAATTGCAGTAAGCAGGAACTTCGGAATTATATGACATTGAAAATACCTGTCAAGAATAAAGACAAAAACTCAATAATTTTTTAAGCGATGAAGTAAAAGTGTTGTTGTTGTTTCAGACATTCTACTTTATTCTTTCGCTTCCCCGACGATGAAGAAAAACATAAAACAACTAAAGATAAGATAAACAGTGAATAGATACATAAAAATGATTGTGTAATTAGACGTTTTTTGCTCTAACGAACATTTTCGATATTTTCGAAATCTCGTGCTGTTGGAAAAAAAGATGTGCGAATTCGTTTGTGATTTTGTTGTTTAGAAATAATAGTAGTATTGGTAATGATAATTAGACTATTATAGATGTGGTATTGCTCGTGTGAAACGCTGATTCAGAGTTTATCATCACCAATACAACATTTATTATGCAGATAAGCGTGCCTAAGTGAGGCGTTCATACCAGCTGAGTTGATCGTGTTCCCTGAAAGGAATTATGGGTCAATTACTTTTGATTAGAATTTTCCGAGCAGGGACATGGAAAATGCTAATCAAAATACATTATTTTGAATTCTGAATTCTGAGTGGTTGACCTTGAGTTTGTTCTGAAGGTCAACTCAGCTGGTAACGTATGAGCATCTAACTAGGATCACGTGACTACTCGAGAACGATCACCTCATGCTCGCTACTTTTCTTACTTTCTTAGTGTTGTTATCGTTATTGAGTTTGCAGCGCCATTTGAACGACAGTTTCGATTCTTCTGGCTGGTCAGGGTCCACAGAACCCTCTCCATTCAGATTGATAGCCGCACTGTTTTCATAAGGCACTCCTCGACTACTGCCACCATTGATAAGACAGAACAATTCTGATTTACGAATGTCAAAGAAAGTCTCGTACAAATACTGGTGTCCTGTTTCTGTGTACGTCAGTGTCATGTTTATAGTATAGTTTCCCTCCTCCATTATCATAGGCGGCACCTTAAGAACTTCTCCTTTGCCTGGGTCGTAATTTTCGACGGGAACGTACGAATTGTTTTGCAATTTGAAGATTCTCCAGTTGTATATCAATTCACCATAACTACATCCTTCCCTCTTTGTATACACCGAACGGTACTTTAATTCCAGGGGCGTGGCCATTGTTTTTATGAGCGGAGACTCCTTCGAGTAGTTGGCTGGTTTAAATATAGCAGGAGAACCACACCATGCAATGCGTACAGGGATCGACAGAGGTACAATTTCTCCGTTGGCCGAAGCGTTGATGGCGATTTTTCCCGTGTAATTCTTGGATTCAAATTTCCCGAGGAAGCTGACTTTACCTTTCGAAGTAATAATGTTCTGTTTATTATTCAAATTCCCGTTACTCAATGAGTAATTGATAGGAATATCGAGTGTTGAGTAGATGGTTATCTCGTACTGCTGACCGGTGGCGATATCTAGGAATCCATCTGATGTCAATTGTGGCTCGACTTCGATGGTAAGTTGACCTATTTTTCCTTTGACCTTGATTGGAAACGTCTCTGAAGAGGCATTGACGTTGTTAAATGCCTTAACCATCATTTTCCGCGTACCGCCAGTGGAAAATCTAAGAAATAAAAATAAATACGTCAGGTTTATCACAGATTACACTCCAGTGCGTGACTGACTAAACAACTTAAACTCATGTGCGTGACTGAATGTACAGTATCCATGTGTGTGACCAGTCATTACTTACATGTGCGTGACCAGTTAAACTACGTCAATGTGCGTGACTGGTTCTACAACATTCATGTACGTGACTAGTCATCGTGACTTCATATTCGCGACCAGCCATAATTACATGTGCGTGACCATACATAGTTGCATGTGCGTGACATATTTACATGTGCGTGACATAATTACATGTGCGTGACCATACATAGTTACATGTGCGTGACATACTTACATGTGCGTGATCTCTCGGATGGTATTAGTAGCTTCGCTTATGAAAAATGTTTCTTTCAAACCCCCATCGAAATAGACCTCCACAGTGATGTTGGTACCACTGGTAAACTGAAGGGTGAAGTTCGCAGGTATAGTCACTTCAATGTGTCGTGACTGGTTGACCAGTTCAATCGATCCTACTGGGTTTTGTATGCTAATGATGGTTGAGACGGCGCAGGCGCTGATGTTGTTGGATGCCATTACCGTTACTTTGTGCAAACCTGAGAAAAAATACAGCCGAGACAAGAATGTTTTTTAAAATAATAGCTAGGATCTCTCAACCTATCCCCAATTTCGTTATTTCAAATTATTGTCCCATTTCAGACTAGTGTCATTCTATTGAATATGGTTTCTTTGCTTACTGGTAACATCCTAGAGGATGCACAATACAATGATGTAACCCAAATACAAAATCAAATAATTTTCTTTTATGTTTTGAATGGAAAACTATTACGCTAAAAGCCGGAATAGACCTTAAGATGATTTCACATTTCAGACCACATTGATTCCCAAGAGTATCATTTCTTTGCTTAACAGTTGTGAAGTGAAGTGAAGTCGTCTTTATTTCGTGAGGATAACACTTAAAAGTGAAACACTTATAAACTTGTGGCCTTCAGTTGCGCATGAGAAGACACATGAATATGGACACAACTAAAACAAAGAGAAATCTTATTCTCAAGAGAATGACACGTGGTACTGAAATGAAAAAAACATTACGCCCATGCCGAAAAGATCTATTATCAGAATCTCAACTTACCAGGGGTGTCTATTTGCGTTTCTGCACTGTTGTCCGCCACCACGGTTATATTTCCAATGTTCCATGTATACGTAACGTTGCTGCCTTTGTCAATCTTTGGGACCAGGTCAAAAGGCTTTCCAGTAGCATAACTGCGAATCTCGTCATAGCAGACAGGTTTTACGATTTGTAGGTTGGTTATGCGTTTCTGACGAAAAGAAGAGGGTTTGATAGTCAGTTAATGATAGAAGAAACTGAAAATAAAGAAATTGGGCGAAATGAGAAGGAAGGTAGGAAGGTAGAAAGGTAGGAAGGTAGGAAGGTAGGAAGGTAGGAAGGTAGGAAGGTAGGAAGGTAGGAAGGTAGGAAGGTAGGAAGGTAGGAAGGTAGGAAGGTAGGAAAGAAAGAAGAAGGAGACAAGGAACAGAAACATGTTGTTGGTAAGCGAACATAAGTAGTAATGCTGACAAAAAAGGAAAGAAAGAAAGAATGGTGAGAAGGAAGGAAGGAAGGAAGGAAGGAAGGAAGGAAGGAAGGAAGGAAGGAAGGAAGGAAGGAAGGAAGGAAGGAAGGAAGGAAGGAAAAAAGGAAAGAAGTAAGGAAGGAAGAAAGGAAAGAAAGAAAGAAGGGTGAGTGAGCGATGAATGAACAACAAGGGGAAAAAGAAAATCGAAACAAGCACAACCAATTTAAAGGGGCACTTGGACGAAAACGCCAGAATTTTTGAAAGTCATCGATTTTCATCCAAGTAAAGAAAAGTAAAGAAAAGTAAAGAATTTAGAACTCGACTGAATAGTCTAATTCGCCCTACCTGCACAGAAATAGTACAAAACTGGAGCGAATTATTAGAACTCTTATCTTGCTGACTCTTGATAATAACAGACACGCTAAATATACCAGCCTTATCGAACGTCAACTCATTAGAAGTGTACGAGGCCTGGCTCAAATGCGCCCTGATCACATGATTAATATTCTGTTTTACGGCTCCGCCACTCTTTGACAAGGTCGAACCTACTACGATGTTGAACGACGAATAGGGGTAATAAAACTGGGGTTCGTCCATTGACGTTTCAAATGCCAAGTCTCCTGCGCTGCTATTGGTTGCCCAGCCTATGACGTCACCAGCTTGCACTTCGATGGCTTTGTGTGGTGGTAAGGTGAATATGTTGTAGCCAATTTTAGAGATGTTGACAACGGCCTCTAGAATATGGAACAGCAAAATATATAATTTAGCGGACGGGACCTGCCTGTCCCCTACCCCCTTGGGTAATGCCTCAATGTCTTAGAATTGTCTAGCATTGAATGCTGGGAAAAGGGGAAAATGTCTGAAAGATATCTAGCCTAGAGAAGCTTTGAAAATGCGCTTAAAGGGAATAGGTCTGTGATGAAGGGTCTACCGCTAATTATAAACGAATTTTATCGATACCCTTGACTTTGATCAGCCCAGAGGTTGTTTCAGGGCACGGCGAACTCACCGATTGATTTGAATTCAAAACTTAGCTTGATAGATTTTGTGGAGGGAAGAAAACCGGAAAAACCTAAGAAAACCTTGGAATCAAGGGAGAGACCCAAAAAACTGTACTCAAATGATACCAAGTTTTTAATCGAACCCGAGACCCCTGTGTTGAAAGGCGAGTGAACTATATAACATGCTACCATTGATTATGAGTCCACTAACAGCGTAGTAAAGTCTTAAGGCTCCGACACACGGTGCATAGTGCATGCAACATCACACTAAAATATGAAAATTTGAATGCTTGTTTTATTTTGTTTATGTCATTGGTATTATCCTCGTAAATGAATCGGAAAAATCGAGATTTTCTCTGATTTTGCTGCTGAAATAGTACTGTAATCATAATTTTGTAAGCAATGTTGCATGGAATGTTGCACCGTGTAACTGAGCATTTATTATCGCATTGCAATCAGTTTTACCTTGTATCAATTTATAGTCCACTTTGGGAGTAGACGATCCTGGAAAGGATATATTGTGTACTGCACATCCTTGAAGACAATGCCCCGTGGCCAGGCAGACATTTCCATTTCCTGGACATGTGAAGGTAGTGCTTGGTTCACAGGCGAGTCCACCTGGGATGCATGTCATGTTTAATGGACAGAACAGCTCCGCGGGGCTTGTGCATACCGGGCGATATACCTATATGGGTACAGGGAGAAGAATATTGGTCAATGCTGTAGACGGACAAGTGAAAATCAACTATTTATTACGCTGTAAAAACTGCCTGGTTGAAATAACCAAAAAAATTGCACATGACAAAACAAAAGAATTTCAATCTCCAGAGAATTGGAACCTATTGTTTTGCCCTCCAAATTGAGCTGCATTCCAAAGTGCTGCAAGGTGTCTATACTCCAGTTTCGAATTGTCCCCTTCAGTCACAGTTCCCTGTGCCATCTTGAAATGTAATCTGTAATCCGTAATCCAGGAACACAGTGGTAAGGATGTTAACCCCGCTAGGGTGGGAAGAGTAAGTATGTTAACCCCGCTAGGGTGGGGAGAGTAAGCATTTTAACCCCGCTAGGGTGGGGAGAGTAAGTATGTTAACCCCGCTAGGGTGGGGAGAGTAAGCATTTTAACCCCGCTAGGGTGGGGAGAGTAAGTATGTTAACCCCGCTAGGGTGGGGAGAGTAAGTACGTTAACCCCGCTAGGGTGGGGAGAGTAAGTATGTTAACCCCGCTAGGGTGGGGAGAGTAAGTATGTTTACCTGTAGTTTAACAGTACCAGTCTTAGCAGCGTACACTTCCCAGGCCATCACGTATCCATCCTGGTTGAACATGGACGTGGGCTTGATAAAAGAACCATCGGTCTTGGGCGAACCGCTGATGATGCCAAACGTTGCTTTTGAGCCTACTTGCACCATAGTGGCATCTTAAGTGAAATAATATCATAATAGCTGTCAATAAATACGAATGGGTTCCCTGTAGCGAAATGTCATGCTTTCATCTTACCGCTGATATTGAAAAACTCTGAATCCTGTTGGTCATTTGTAATCCATTTGGCTGTCAAATGAGTCCCTTGGGTAGTATAGGCAGTGATTTTTGTCATGTTACCGGTCTCAACTATTTCTTCCGGGCATTTGATCCGGACAATCCCGAGAGAACTCTCGATCGAGACCCAGCCCGAGTCACGGATCGGGCCTGATTGACTGTTCCTTGCGGATACTTTGACCTCGAACACGCCTGTTCGGGTATACTTGTGAGTGGTGTTGCAGCACGTGGTCAGGACGAACGACTTGTCACCGAAATCGAATGTGTACGAAGCGTTGGTTTCTCCTACAGAAAAAAAAGCAAAAGGCATTCTTTTTAGATCCCGAGGTGGTAGTGTGAGAAGCCGAAGTGACAGACTTATAACTTATAGCTTATATTTTCCCAACAATGCATCATTCTCCGTATGGGGCTCTTCCGTGAGGTTCCCTCCACAGCACTACAACTACATTCAACAACACACATGTTAATTTTTGCGGAGTGAGGAAAACCGGAGAACCTGGAGTAAACACCGTGGCAAGGGAAAGAGCAACACATTTTACAAACTCAACTAACTTATGTACCCACGACCCCAGGCGTGAAATACACATGCAGCGGTGAGAAACAGCGCCGTAGCAGCGCAGCCACCCGTGCCACCCTCTATTCACTTTCGTGAACTAGTTTCACGCTCGATGGGGATACAACTCCTGTCTGCTATTTAAAAACATGATATACAGTACCTTTAACAACGGCAGCACCAAAACCAACATCCTGAAGAAGAAGCCCAACATCCGGGGTATGTACAGAGAGACCTTCAATAGACACGTTGGTATTGAAGACCCGGATGTAAGCCGGTCCACTACACACGTCACCGGTACATACTTCACTACATTTGCTGTCTGGAACTTTGGCAATCCTGCTCGTTGTGTTGCTGCAGTAGCAGTAGAAAGAACCCTCTGTAGCGGCATACTTGAAAGGGACGGTCCTCAGGGCGCATGCCGAGGTGCAGTCTTGGGCGGATGTATCGCTGGGCTTGTAATTACCAGCTGAATATATAAAATCCTTGTTGCTTCTGTCTTGGGAATGGCAACCGAGATCCCAAACTGTGAGAACAAAACGAATGCAAACCAACATTGTAAATCTATATCATATTCTGGATGTATAGCCGAGGTTTAGCACTATCACGTGCCATGCATGTTAGATGGCAAAACAATCAAATATTTTACTCTCGGGAATTGAATTCTTTCTCATGTAAAACTCTATTCGAGTGACGTCATATCCGCCACGTTGGCTGCTAAGATTTGTCGGTGCTTTTGTTAACACAGTTCACAAGTTGGCTCGTAAATATTCAACTTATCAAACTAATGCATTGCATGTTTAATAATATTTTTTTAGCCTTGGGTTTCGAGGGCTCTCTCGCACCAGTCCTTTTCGGTGTATTAAACCGCCCTCATATTTCTTGGGCACTGGGGCGACAGAAGATATCTGGCACCAAGGGCTGTTATCAATAGAATCAAATGTCACTCTTTCATCTCATATTCCTTAAATTGATGCAGCTATATATCAAGTTTCCTAACACAAATTTGATATCAAAAGAGATGATAACTAGCGGTAAGCTAGTGTGGGCTGCGTCGGTGTTTCTAATGAAACAGTTGTGATAAAAAGGTAAATTTTACACCGTAAAAAAAATAAGAAAGATCACTTACTGACGTTTCGGACGCTAGTCCTTCGTCGGAGTAAAAAAAAATTCCAGGAAACTCCGACGAAGGACTAGCGACCGAAACGTCAGTAAGTGATCTTTCTTATTTTTTACGGTGTAAAATTTACCTCTTTATCACAACTGATATCAAAAGATATCGAAGCTAGAATATTCACTGACCGAGAATACAGGCGTTTGTCACTGATAGAATATTACCATGAGAACGGATTCTGTTTGAAAAAGCTGGTTCGCTAATAGACGGATATTTTTTCTTTCAATGCCAAATTTGTTTTCCAGTTTTGCAAAACTAAAGTTTGTTTTTTAATTTTACGAAAATAGAAATGGCGGCTAAGATGGCCATGTTTGATAATATAAAAAGAAAACCTAAATGTTTGTTGTTTAACTTCAAAGAGCTATAAAAATTAGTATTTGATGGAGATAATATACGTTCATATAAGTTAATTTGTCCTAAATGTCGTAGAGTTAATGGTATAACTATCTGTAGTTGCTAATTGTCGTTACATTTTCCTTTTCCTATATCTATAATTCTTTTAATGGGTATTTTGGGTTGGGATTAGTTTTCCATTTTTTTCATATTTGGGGTTGGGTTTGGGTGTTAATATTATATAGGGGACCTAGAGTCCTATTGTATTATCACCTGCCCTTGGGCGAATCACAAAATAAAAATGAGACATGAGCCGCCATGAAATGAAAAGGATAATTAAAGCTTCTATTGTAATAATAATAATCATTCAAAACTCAACATAAAAGCCATGATAACAGGTGAATACGTCCAATTATTCAGATCAATAAAAAATCCTAGTTTTGCTTGTTGACTTTAATAATACTTCTTAGAATAGAATTTTATACCAGATGTCTTTTCTTGCTATACACAACTATTTCAAAAAAGGTTATTGGGGGTAAAGGAGATAAGAAATATGGCGATAGGTCATATAAGCACGAATAATCAAGGTCAGTTTTATTGCGTTATTGCCTATTGCCTAACCATCGCCGTTGACTTCGACAACCTTTTTTTTCAAAGAAAAATAGATGTATAAATAGAAAAATACACAAATTATGCAGTTTTCACCTAGCTTTTTTTTTGTTTTGACTGCGTCTTTCAAAATTAACCTTAATTTAATTGATTTTTACGAGTTCCAATTTTTTCTAGCTTTTCTGCCAACATTTGCTCTAACTATGTTTATTCATAGATGATTTGCAATCGTTTCCTGGTGAATTCAATAACAAAAGACATGGCGGCGATGTTGGTTAAAGAAAATATTGTTGACAAATCTTTCGTTATATTTCTTGATAAAGCTCTAAACTTTTTTTATATATTGTTATGTATGTTATATGGAAGTTGAAAAAACCCAGCAATAAATTCAAGTTTCAATTTTACAACCAATATAAAAATGATTGCATCTAGCAACAAAGAAAATAAATTATCACGGTAAAAATTCATTAGGTTCATGTTAAAAGGCAAGAGCAATATACTGCATTTTTATCTAGCTATATGCCTAAAGTGAGGACAGAACGTTTCAAAGACAGCTTTATAAATCGCTTACACTTTAAGTATAATATTTCCCTGTAACGTTCGTAATGTATGTTTTATGAACGAATAAAGATTTACTTTACTTTACTTTACTGCATTGAAAAGCCAGGAACAAGACATGAAAAACACACTAAACAATGAATATTACTATAGCTACTGCACGTAGACGGCTGGATTTACATTTAAACATAGCTAATAAAAGACATGATTAAAAAGATGCTTAATGACGTTGACAGTCACAAATATTGTGCCACTGTAAAGACAATACAGCGAAACAGCTGCTGTGAGTGGTCTAGCGTGAGTGAAAAACCACACTGGGAAAGGAGTTTCGCTCCGTTTCCTTGCCAGTTTATACACCTTCCCTAAGCCCTTGAAAACTAGCCAGCAAAGTAGCAATATATATATCATTCATACTTGCCAAAAATGATACAACTTGTTTCCTAATCTACTATCTTTCAGAAGTCATTGGATTCGTAATTTGATCTTATACATTTTTAGATTCTGCCGGAACTTGTTTTGCCCAAGCACTTTATGATTAGATGAACTACTGATTTACGAGGAGGTAATAGACTATCGGATAAGTGTAGGATGAAGCTTGTGTTGTTGTGCTTTATATTATCAAACTTATGAAGAGCTAGATAATCAGCCACACTTTATGAGTAAAAGGGATTAAGATTTCCCATTTAAGACTATGAAATAAAATTGGAAGACCCGTGTCCGTTTGCGAGAAGTAAAATGTACGGAAATTGAAAAGGAAAAAGATCAAAAGAATCTTATAAATTAACGACAATGAACAATTGAAAATCGAAATACATTAAAAATGGAATGGGAAAATGGAAAGAAGAATACTATGATGTATGTATTGAAACACGATGGTAAATGATAACAAAAATGACGACGACAACGACAACAACCACGTATATAACAATGGCAACAACTACAGCAAAGACAATAACAACAACGACAACAACAACGAATACAATATGGGTAACAACAACAACAGCAAAGACAATAACAGCAACGACAACAACGAATACAACATGGGTAACAACAACAACAGCAAAGACAATGACAACAACGGCAACAACGAATACAGCATGGGTAACAACAACAACAACAATGACGATATCAACAACTACGAAACAACAACAGCAGCGACGCGGACACTGAATAACAAAAACGACGACGACGACAACAACAACCACAACGAATACAACGATGGTAACAACAATGACAACAATATAACAATGAAAACGAAATTTAAACAGCAATGATGGCAACAACAACAACAACAACAACAAATGACGACAATGACAACAACAACAACAACAACAACAACAGCACAGAAAGTATAACCAATCTGAATGTTGTCGTTAAAGGAGCTACGAATGAGTGAGCTAATCATTATGAAACGAAATAAAGTATTGTAAATTGCTAGAAGGATATCAAGTGACAGTCATGTCTAATTACACTTTCCTTCACGAAACTGTCAGTCAAAAAGGAATCTTAACCCAAAAGCTGTTAGAATCCATATTTGCAGATCAATTGGGATTGTCTTTCTAGTGGACCTTGTGTAAACTCATTACGAGACCTCAAAATCATTGGTACAGACTTAATATTTATGCTATTTTTATATTTCACCTCGGGGCATATTTAGAGACATAATGTGATTTGATATTAAAATGCCAAGAAGCGTCTCCTGAACAATCAGAGCTCACTAGCAATAACTACTTTGGTGTCCGTGAAAAAAATGTGTTTTTGGTTCGGCGTTTCGGAGGGGACAAACAAAATGGCAGCTTTGCGGATTTGTGCATCCAGCTAGCTTAGGAAAATCAGTCCTGGATACGGCCTGGAACTATGTCTTTTTCTGTATTCTACTTTTGGCTTGTGATCAAATTTTTTAACACGTTCTCGTAAACTCTTGAAATAAGAAGTCTTCAGTTTCTTAAACCTTGTGAGATTGCTGTGTATTTTTGTCAAGTAAATAGTGTAACTTCCGGAGCCGTAGTGATTTTTTTCTTGTTATTTTGCAACCTGGGTTCATTTAGGAAATCACTGTTGGGAATCCCATGGTCACCCCACGCGGTCATGTGAACCTGAACATATATTTTTTAGTAAATATTTATTTTCTATTTTTCAAACTAACTTATAACAAAACTCTTTTGGCAAAGATTTTCTGGTTTACCGCCAAAAAAGTAAATCCAAAACTCCAAGAATTTCATAATTATTTCGCCGCTAATAAGCCTCCAAAAATCTCTAAAAGATAATTAAATTTGAAAAACGTTTATCAATATTCTTGCTAGGATTATACCAATTTCGATTTAATTATTAGCTTACTTTGCAAACTCGATTTTTTTACGCTCCAAAAATGTCGCCAATTTATATAATACGACTGTCTGTCCGAAATTAAAAATGATGTTTTTTGCATTTAGGTCAGAAAAGGAAAACAATTAATTTCTTTTATCTTATAATTAGAGTTGGGCCTTATTACTTGAACAGTTTGGTCGAATTATCATTAAGAATATCTAAGAATTACTTTCTTAAATTGCCATCATTATCACGCCAATTTTTGGAGTCCAATTTTCATCTATTAAGTTGACAGTTGTCTAATTTTGTTTAAATTTCAAAGTCAAAAACATATTATTGCATGATAAGAGGAAAGGAAATGGCGATGAGAGCGCCAAAGATGCCAAGTTATTCCTACAGTTTGAATTTCTCGTGCACTTTTTGGATGAGATGTCAAATTTGTGTCCAAGACATGTCAGTTTGTGCGTCATTATGTTTGGTCCTACTCTCCAATGACGTCAATGAAGGAAATCATATTTGGCTTAGATTGCTTATGGACGATTTTTCATTTTTGTTCCCGGCGCCATTTTTTACACTTTAGTTTACTCTAGCAGCGCTTAAAAAATCTCTCTTTCAGATTTAGTGCTTTTGTTAAGCCAAGTACATATTGCCTTTTAATCTTCTCAGAGATCAACGGATGCTGTTTCCTTTACAAATTGACAAAAAAACCAATTTACAAAAAAATAAATTGACAAACAAACCAACCTTTTTTAAAATCAAATTGTATCCCACATCCGAATCATCGTAAACTTTTAAAATTACTACGGTTTAAAAAAATAAAGTTATACTTTCGCGTATCTATAGTAGAATAAACCAAGTTTCCCCATGAAGAGAACCTCTCATGTTATTCATAAGCACTTCTGAAACGAAAGCTGTTAATTAATCTGCAGTTTGATTTTCAGAAGAACTTTCCAGAATCTTCTTCCGGACAAAATCCGCCCAAAATATATCAGTCAAAATATTTTGGTTTTTTCCCCCCTGTTTTGACTTTTAATAGGATCTTTTCTCGATTTTCTTATATTTAGCTTTAGTTTTACTTTTCTCATAGATTCGATTTCTATCAACAACTTACGCGAGTGTTTTCCACTTTCGCGCCATTTTTTTTATTTTCCAATATGGCGGACGACATTATCGAAAACTACGGACAAGAATTTCTCGAAAATTTTTACCAAAGGCTTCAACCTTGAATTTTGACCCTGTGGCACTCATTCACGGCATTTCGGGCAGCATATCCTTAGACTTCAATACAAGATTGTACAGCTTTTTGGATACTTCCGGAGTTTCTAGGCGTATCTGTCGTTAAATGGAAGAGTTTCCGAAACGACGCCAAACGACGAAAGCTCTCCAGTGGAAATTATAACTAATGATGAGAGAGATATTGTGTATTTATTGTTTAAACAGAACTGCATTGAAAGAGTCACAAAAGAAGAGAATTAGACTAGACATTCATGAATATCAAAGAATATAATGGAAATACCAAAGCAGGTCAGCGGACGGCCTCAGAAACAAAAAGACAAAGACACTGTTATAACGATTGAAATAGCTGAAAAGTGAAACAAAAGCAGAAGTAGAACTACTTCAAATCTTTCTAAACCTTGGCTTTGAGACAAATACATTCTTTCTTAACAGTTTTCTCGACTTTTGCTTGAGTCAGTTCAATCACGTGTGCACCACGCGTCAATCATATACGTCAGGGCTTTCAGCGACTTTCCGGAGTCATGTAAAGTTTTAATTGCTGGGTAGCGTAAGTCAGCACTCTACACGGCTACACGGCTTTCAAAACATAACTGTATGTGCTAATATTCATTCAAAAAAAAATTTGTCATTGATAAATGAATCTGTAAATCGATGAAATACAAATTGACGTATTTTGGCATTCCATTGAGTTAGGAATGGTTGCTAGGCAATCAGCGATCGTTCACAAGTGCACGGTAGTGTTATCTCCAAGAAATCATAATTTGAGACCATGCCATAAAAAACTAATGATTCAAAACCCAAAGGAAAGTAATTAATGCTTTTTCGAAAGATGAAAAGAAGTTAGACGGAAGAACTTGACAGGACTAGTGTAAACAATGTGGGAAAAAAGTACAGCCTTTGAAAATATTTTTTAAAAATACTACTCTAAATAAGTAATTTATACTTTTGTTAGCATAAAATGTGGGCTTAGATGTATTAAATAGCGCTTCCAAACAAGACTGAATCTTAATACTCTCAGATCGTTGGCCAATTTGATTTTACCATAATTATGGCCAGCAACTAGCCAAAAATATTTTGTACAAACTTCCAATTATATTTACTCTTTAGTAGCCTAAACCTAATAACAAAAAAAAATAAAATGTTTCGTTTCGTATTCATTTTTTTTCCTTTTTGGGTCTTCATTTTCTTTTATTTTCTTTTTCAAATACCACCGCTTGATATTAATCTCATACCAAATACCAGTGGAACTGACCTTTCAAAAAAAATACTTCGACTAAAACAATCCTTAATACCGAACACAAAGCTGTATAAATCAATTTTTCAATTCCTTGGATACGGTCAAAAGGACGAAACATAAAAACTGCCAAAGGCATATTTTAGAAGAGCCGTTATTCTTCTGGAACTTAGAGTAGCTCCTAACGGATGCCCCCTACCAAGTCAGCAGTGATCTTTATTATTTTGTACAAAAGGATCGGTGTGTTTGCTGTACATAATTAGTATAAGAATTGTGGGTTTCTTATCATAGTTCAGCTTAGAGAGGGTATTCAATGCCTACTATCTCTCTAGCCGTAGTTTCAGTACGGAGAATTATCGTTAAAAAAAAAAGAAAGAATCCTCAGTTATTAAGAGTCTTATCTGTAAAATATCATCTTAAGAATTTAGCATTATAGAATAAAGATCTGCACACGGCGTTTGATCGCGTAATTTACCCTCAAGATCTCGCTATAAATATTGCGAATGAAGTCCACCGCATTTACTGGGTTCTTGTGTAAAACAGCTCTTAATTGTAGTATTTCTTTGTAGAATGTAATTTCTAATTTTTGAGACAATAGCAACAAAAAATGAGCTAAAGATTTCGTGAGAAATTGTAACCCAAGATAAATGCAGTATTATATGGTTATTTAAGAAGTAACTTTAACTTTGAGCTGTTTCTATTTTTTAAGCCCAATTTTAATAACGAAATTTAAGCTACTTCCTCGGTCAAAAAGTCCCGACTCAATTACTCGAGCATTAAAACGACGGCAAAAAGATAACGAGAAGACTTAACTTAAAAAAAAGAAAGAGAAAAATCAGAAGAGAATGGCAGACTAAAACGGTGTCGGTAAGTTGCAGACTTGGCGGCTGTGTCAATAAACCCGAGAAAAAATAATTCGTAAAACTCGTTTCTTTTCTTCAAATTTAGGTATAAGATTGATTACGAAATACTAGTTACTTGTTCTCTTTTCTGATTTGAGAAAACTGGCATTTTAAGAGAGAGAACACAGGAGACATCTAGGTATGGTTTTAGATTTGTGGTCAGTGAAATAAATACGAAAAAAACAAATATTGCATGGTGGTTCTGAGTTACCTTCGTTCGCGCTTGTTTCCCATAAAGAACAGGCGACGAGAATTATAACCTGAATACAAAAGAAGAGGACAATGAGAGAAAGAATAAGAGATACAGAGTTCAAATAATAAAAAAAGGTGGCGTAAAAGACGTCGAAAAAGCTAATGTATACTGTAAATGAACAAGCACTCACCAGAATCATCTTTACTTTGCAAGCGAATCCCCACTCGGGACGATTTTGTCGAATTTCCTCACATATCAACAACCAAGGTCGCTTTTGAAGTGTTTCTTTTAACTCCGTTAAGTGTCGGTGAAGTTTTTCAGCAACTTTTGCTAATATTATCCACTAAAATAATATTTTTTCTTGGTTGTAGGGAAGCGTTGGAGACTTGAGTAATCAGCCAAGTAAAATGTTTTTTGGTAGTGACATTTCGTTGTTTGCCTATCGCAATAATATAATTAGAAAGTAAAATTAAATTTGCATCTGATTAACTGCTTATTATAAGCTGATACCGTTATAATGCAACTATTACAGAATTATTTTCAATTTCTGTGTATTTTTTTTTGCATTTAGAACTGCATGTACATACACTAAGCTTTTCCTAAGACGAGACAGATGCTGTACATCTGTCCTCCAAGATTTATGATGACATTAATGTCTTGTTAAAAAATATAGCCAACGAAGCCTTTCATTTTGATATAATAAGAAATTTTCATGAATAAATTTTAGTAACTCTAGGACAAGTGTGTCCGAGAAATGTCATTCGAGTGAAGACATTAAGCTTCATTATGTTTTTCCTGCTCGTTTTCGAAGCGGGGGAAACCTAACACAAAACATGAATTTAAAAACTTTTACGAACCAGTTGGAATTCGTAATTTCTTTATATTTGCTCAGTTCCAAAGTGGTTAAATTAACAAAAGAGTCGAATAATCGCCCAAACAAGAATGTAGGTCTTATATTTCATTCATACATTAAATTTCTTGACACAGGAATTGAGAATTTTATGCTGTATTTATTACAAAAAAAACCAGTGGGATTTATGTAAATTGCCAAAAAATAATTTAAAAAAGCATAAAAAGTCGGAATTTATTTCAGCGTCGCCTACAATAAAAGCAACGAATAAAACAAATTTGAAAGCTTACGGCTATGAACATTTCAGATAAAGATCAAATGAATATAAAAAAGAAATACTAAAAAGTTTCCTAACATCTGCCTTCTTTTTCCAATGTTGACTCTTAGCACGGAAATTTCAATATGCTTCCATGGCAACTACCCCTAACAATCTTCTTCCGTGCATAATAAAAATATCTTAATCCATTTTACTTTATCTTTTGAAGTTTTTAAAAATATATATTTTTTCAGGAATAATATAAACTATTGTTTACAAAGGATAGCAGGAAATCCTACAAGCGGTGTTGATAGATCTCGTAATTCAAAATAAGAGACTCACGAGTGTTTTGATTAAAACTTTACAGTATAATACCTCGGTATTACTTGGTCTTCCTTATTATCAGGATTTCAATAAGATAACTTTTTGTATTTCGATTTTTTTATTAAATCTAAAGTTAAAACCCGACATCACTTAGGAACATTCTGACATTTAGTTTTCAATTTGCATACTTGGTATTGACTTTGAGTGTAAAGAAGCTTGCAAATGGCAGGAAACAAAGTCTGAAATTTCTATATTCCTTGGATACTGTTTGCTTAGCAATATATGATGTCAGAGCAAAGTTGATTTAAACTTACTTTGAGAGATAAGAGATTAATCTATCGCCTCATTTCAATAAAGGGGCGTCAAAATTAAGTTGAAAAACGTAAAGCCGAATCTGTGTCACATGCAATTCAACTATATTTGTCGCTGTATTTCAAACATCTCAAGTTGTAAAAAAACCGTGATATTTCAACTCAAGTTAACTGCCAAAGTATATTCTCTTGAATGAGGAATTTGGCTGTGACATAATGAAGAGTTAAAGCCTATTTGGTGTTATCATGATCAGGAGAAAAATATTATTAATCGCTGTTTTCTATGGCAACTCACTTCACTGAGCTACAAAACGATTTCGAGATAAGAAGACTAAAATTTATTTCTTCACAAACTCAAAAAGCAATAAAAACATATTTATGTGAACTACTTTGGTCTACTGATATCGAATTCCAAAAACCTTTGAAGCTTTCTCAATGAGGCCATTAGTAATAAACCACTTCGTCACATTTAAACTTATTCAAAAGTATTCTTTGGTCGTATATTGATACCCCTCATTAGAAAATTTATTTACGAAATTCTTATTCTGTTTGTTTATTTACTTTGTCTAAAATTACTCTTTCAAAATTTTAAATAATTTCAGTACAGATTAGTATGAAAAATGACCAAATTTGCTTCGAGATCTTCAGAGATTCTTGAAAACGAGCAGACTTAACCGCCAATCTAGTCCCTCACTTTATGTCGAGTAATTATAGGGGTGTTTTTCATAGATTATTATCTTTTACGACCAAAAGATCGTTTTTCTTTTGCGACAAATGTTGGCGAACTGATATAACTGGTATCCACCTGGTCTTATTATTCTTGTTATGAAAGACTTGAAATCGTGATTATTAATGAGTATCTCTTTAAAATCCTGAGAGGTTCTTCCCTTTGTTATGTCAAAGTGTGAATATTGTTGCGAGTATGATCGTGTACGCAGTGATCACTTAGACATGGAAGTCATCAACATAGAACTATGTTTCTCATTTTAAGCATCCTAAATTCGATCTACCAGTGAGGTATTCCTATTTGAAATACGTTTACAGTTATGTTAGTTTATTTTCTCAAGAAATAAACGTAATCAATGCTCAAGGGAATGAATGACACGTGGTCTGGTCTGAAGTGCATGAAAAAAAAAATTCGCGCAAAAGTTAAGAGGTCCATCAGATAGCTCTGCCCCTAAGAGCGCACATTGTGAATGACAAACCAGTATATATCATAAATATGTTTTTGAAGTACATTGTGAGTATAATTCTGCATGACACCTGCCGATGGAGATGCCCAAAACACATTAGCACTTTCGAGAACCTAAAACCATATTCGTTATGGAAGATGACAGCAAGCAGAAGGTTCGAGAAGTGGGAGGCACCTGAGCACCGCTGATGAATGACGTCAGTGAAGATACAGCCTAAAGCTAGTATAAATACTAGTTATACAATGATTTCGAGCGGAATATCGTGGAATATCCCACGAGTCACTTGTAGTTTCTAGTATACGCACGAGCCTTTAGGCAAGTGTGTATACAAAGAAAATACAAGTGACGAGTGGGATATCCACGATATGCCTCGAGAAACTATTGTATAACCATTTTATCCCACAGCATAGAAAATACGAAGTTAGGAGGGTGGCTGTAGAATTAGGAAAGGGGAGAAAAGAGGTGAGGAAAGAAGATGACCAAGGTGATGCCAAAAAATGAAAAAAATAACATCCACCATAGGAGGCATGTCAGTGTGGTGTAGTGATAAGGCCCAATGTGTATTTGTATACCCCTTTTCCAAAAAAAAAAAAGGTTGTCATCGCCAAAGGTGAAAGGCGATAGTTCATTCCAAGACTGAAAGGAATTATGGGTATACAACTAAACGCGAATAATAGAGGCCTTTAAAATGGTTTCGTGGACTACAAACAACAAGGAATATCTCAACACTAACCTCCGTGTTCTTGACGAGAATAAGAAGCAGAAACACACGTTATTCTAGCTATTCTTGGATCTTGGAATGACTTATTTCCTATCGCCTATCACCTATGACAACCTTTTTTGAAATAGGTGTATATAATGCCTATTATCACAAAACAGACACGTACAACAGACGCGCAAAAACCGTCGTACAATAAGCTGTGTACGGATATTTTTTGTTTTGAAGGACGTTTGTCTATTTGAACGACACTGAATTTCCACTAAAAGCTAATCCTTTCATCATCATCTTTTTAATACTAAGTACGTTTTTCGGTGAAGTCCTTTAAGAAAGACCTCTTTGATTTTTCAGCTGAGTACCACATCTTTTTTCGCGCACTTTCGTGCGCACAGCTCGGGCACGAAACCCACGTACGTATATTCCTCGCGTCACACAAATAAATGGAGAAGGACAGCTGAAGAAGAAATTTCCTTTGAACATTTTAAACTAAATATAAACGAAATATTTGCCGACCAATTTCCAACAAATTGTCTTAATATTGTTTGCGCCTTTCTTTGTTTGTTTGCTACCCAAGTTGCCTTCTTCTCCGGAGCAATTTTTTTGGGTTAGACAGAAGGCATCAGGGGATCATTCTTTAGTGTGCGCTTGTTTGTATGTCATGATCAGTGAGCCTGGATCGGATATGTCTGTTCAAGTTCAACTGGCCAGTGAAATGGAGTTCGTTTGGCATGTAAATAAATGTCAATGCCAACAACGAAACTTATCGAATCATATAGCATATTTCTAATATTTTTGAAGTTCCTTAATTTCCAGACGGAGGCAGTTATACATATATATACACACATGGAAGCTCATGTCCCGTGCATAGGGTAAACTTACGTAGAAAGACCTTATACCAAGAACACATAGCCAAGCTTAGCATCCCAGGGCCGTAGCCAGACTGAAATGTTTACCGAGGCAATCGACTGCTGTAGGTGGGAGCAACTAGGGGGTTGGGGCATGCTTCCCCGAAAAAATTTGAAATTCAGACCCTCGGAAATGGGATTTCCAGCGTCTTGAGAGGCATTTGCGACATATTCATTGTATTAAAGTTATGTCAATTTTGCACATTCTGGCAAAGAAAAAGAAGAGAATTTGTTTTCATTCTTTAAGAATTAAAGAAAACTAAACAAAAAATAATATCTGAAATTTTACCGAGGCAAATGCCTCGCTTGCCTCATCGTAGCTACGGCCCTGCATCCCATCGTGATACCCCTTAGCTGTCCCATATGGAACACACCAACATGCACAAGAATTTAAGATGGGGTCGCCTGCGCATGCCAGCTCTGGTCACCATGAGTTCCAGTAGGTCAAGTGAGAGAGACATGATAAAGAGTTAACGTATCTCGTTTGTGGCGAACATGAGTCACCCGGTTGAGTCCAGGCCGGATCAACACTCAGGGTCTTTAAATAACTGAGGAGAAGGTGCTGCCTTGTAATAACATCTACTTAACAATTAGTCCTCGAGTCCGAATGGTCTACGAGTCAATAGCCCATGAGGCCGAAGGCCGAATGGGCTATTGACTCGTAGGCCATGAGGGCGAGAGGTCTAATTGTTTTAGTAAAAACCTACTAATCGGTCCAATAAAAGGATGCAAAAAGTTTTGGATTTTGCTTTAAATATATATTTTTTGGTTTTCAAAACCGGCGCTTTTCGCTACTAGAGGTCTATCACTAATAGACCCCTAGTAGCTCAGCCAATCACAGGGCTCGATTGGTGATAGACCATTAGTAGGTTTTTTCTAAAAATGGTTAGACCTTCACGTGGCTCGGATGACCACGTTAATGGCGGTCCCGTCCCTGATCAACTAGAGACTTTAAAAGAGAACCACGAGTTTATCAGTTGAATTACTGCCAAGTGTCATCCTCTATAAACAAAGTTGTTTTCGGCTTTAGTTAGACTTATTCAAACTCGCGTCAATCGCGCTCAAAATTCTTCAGAATAAGCTAAAAAGATCGGAAAACTGAATCTCAGGTAGATGAATAAAAGAATACTTGTCTTTGACGTAAAGGTTTGCAAAAGATAAAGTGGAATGCAGGGAAAATAACGATGAAAAAGTGGTCATGTCTGCCGTGTGCAGGAAGAAACATACGCAATGCTCTGCCAGCTGATCTGAGAAAGAATGTTAGCCAATCAGAATCGAGAAAATGTGCAAAACTGAGGTTTCATCCTTAGTAGCCCAGCGACTGGGTAAACGGTTATTTCTTTATCCTATTTTCCCGCTCAAAAATGAATATCATAGTAAACGTATACTAAAATATTAAAAACCTCTCCTGAAAATTTCGATTTATCTCCGCGTGCAGAAATAAACTTGTATAATTCAATTTTCGCAGGCTTCATGACACCATGGTTTTGCAGTGACGTCATTTCAACGTCACTTTTTCAGATGATATAGTATCGTGAATGGTTATTTCAAAACGAAGCAATTTTTTTGGGTAGATTGATGGTATATAGCAAATTTTCTGAATAATACGATTTTCAAATATTAAAAGGTTCGAGTTTTGGACAAAAAATATTTTATCCTACAATACGACAGCATCAGCTTACTGAAGATGTTCAGAGGTTGATGGTTTTTGATTATTTCCTACCCCTTTCGTGCACTTATTCCTGGCTTGTGAATTCAATTACTAATAGCTTACACATTTAACACGCTAAAACCATTTCCTTTTGGTCTAGTTGTGTCCCCCAAATGAACACTTTTTCTACTCCTTTTGTGCATTTATTCCTGGTTTGTGAACTCAATGCATGGACTAATGGTTTACGCATTTAATTTAACACGCTAAAACCATTCCTTTTTTGTTCTGTTCCCGGCCCTCAAATCGACACTTCTTTATAAAACCACCGAGATTTAATTTCCTGAAATTCGATCATTAACAGAATTCGATATTTCAAAACTTTTTCTCGCATTTTTGTCACAGAAAATTTAATTTTCTTTAGTTCTTTTCTACATGATTACGTGAAGCTCCCGGCTTTTTCTTAACGGAATATACGTCAGTTTTTCAAAATCAAACGCCCTGCCCACACTGATACCACTCGATATCTTTTTATAACATTTCCAGATGTAATTTCTTTAGTATATAATGAGAGATGTGGCTAACAGAATTCACAAGGAAATCATGTATAACGGAGAAACCTGCAGGGCAATATAAATTCAGTGCTCACAAACTGAGAGTTTCAAAGAGTTCTATAGGAGATAGCACACATCAGTTTACTGTGAACATTTAAGGACAATCTCATAGCAAACATCTCATCTATGATCATTTGGAAATACAGACAAGTGGCCAAGAATTTGATCAGTTTGCTTAGCAACTTAGCAAAGATTGCATAACATTTTGTGCAGTTCCTTAGTCATCATGGAAAGTTCTTATCAAGCGGGTAACGTTAGCACAACCCTAAACCAAACCGTCAATTCTACCAGTAAGATCTATAATGTATCGCCTTTGCCAATAGCCATCAAGATTACTTTGACTATTGTAATGGCGCTTATTGGCAGTGCTGGCATGGTAGCAAACTCTCTTCTTTTGTACATCGTAAGGAAACAGGAAAAAATCCGCAAGAGGGGAAGAATTGCCAAGTCTTTTGAAAGGATACTAACGCCTTATTTCATCCAAAGCTTAGCTCTATCTGATTTCCTCTGCTCGTTGGTGAACCTTCCTATATTCATTTCTCAGTTGTATTCTGATATCGTACAGAATGACTGGGGATGTAGATGCGTGAGGTATCTGAATCTCTTCTTCGCTGTCGTCACCCTGAACAACCTTCTCGTTATAGGAATTGAAAGATACATGGCGATATTCTATCCTTTCCTTCTGCCATCTCCTAGATTTGCAAAAAACCTAGTCATCATTGCATGGATGGCTGGTGCACTCATGGTTGTCGTCCCCGTAGTAACATTCAATACAAGCCCCGTAGATCTTGGTGTCCATGAATACACCGTGATATGTGTGTACGAGAAAACTGTTCCCGTATACCGGGCAATGTTCATCGGATTCACCGCGGTTGGCTACATTATCCCGAGTATCATCCTGACCGTTACCAACATTCAAATTCTGATTTTCCTAAGAAACCATGAAATCGCCGCCAACAGTGACCAGACCACTGCCAACTCGAGAAGGTTCAACGACACCAAGATGTTCGTCAGCCTCATCTTCGCTTTCATCATTCCATACTTCCTGTACGTTGTATATTCTGGTTTGAACATTGCACTGAAGGTCAAGTTCAGTTTTACCATGGATTATGTAATTCGTCGTGTTAGTGGCATCATCGCTTATTCAAACGCCTTAATCAGCCCCACCATCATTTTCTCAAGCATGTCGAAACACAGAAATATGCTACTAAATCTACTCCGAAACTTCTTTTGTCCAACAAGGAATGCGAGAGTCAACGATACGGACACAGCCGTGCCCGCCATTAAAGAAGGGGATCCTGCAGGCCACTCGATGTCTTGTCTGAAACCAAACATGGAAGAGAATAACGACTGTGTATCAATTTGCTTGGACGGTATTGGCCAAAATACATCTCAAGAGAAAACTAGTTCAAAACTAGACTAACGTGTCACACAGCTCGTACATGAAATTTATGTTTTCCCCAAAAAATCTTTACATGCTTTCGCTACTTCCAGGTTTGGATGAAGCACACAATTTTTGACGCACAGGAGTAGGGTATGGCGAAAATTGTTCGTACGCGGATGCTAAAAATAGCTCAACCGGGACTGAATTCACATGGCGCGCGCGGTATTAAGAAGTTTTCCTCTCTTATTCATGCTCTCATTCTGTCACTCAGTGTTCTGTCATAAAATGTCTTTCTAATTTGTCCATCAATCAAAATACTGTAAAATTGATTCATTGCGTGCAGTAATCATTGGGAATTTAGTTTTCATTTCCACATTTGAGTTTGGATTTCGCCATCGACTTTTGTTCGTTTGCATTAAATTTCCTTTCCTTTTTCCTCTAGGTTTCACGTTCGGTTTTATATTTTCCTCCGTTCTTTTGTTTTTGTTGTTCACACTTTGCGATATCGATAAGTTCAATAGTTAATGAGCTTTATTGCCAGTTCAAAATTGAAATAGTGATTTATTCTAGGCTCATTCACGACGCACGTACCAAGAAAATATGATTTCTCCAACATTTTTGGTCTGCAATTAAAATAATATATTATTTTCTTTCATGTGAATTGATTTTGAAACATCAGAAAATATTGCAAAAAAATTAGAATACAATAATCGAAACGTCAGTCACATCAAACAGTCCTTCTCAGGACTACATCCACCCGGACGATCATAACACAAATATTGTTTCTTCGATAAACATACAATAATCTATCATCAACCAAAAATAATATTTTCTTTCACGTGAATTATTTTCTGCGCATGCGTAGCTGCAATCGTTTTCGTCTACATCCGCCGTCCCTACTCCAATAGGGACCTTAAGCAACTCGAAATCTAGGACGGGGACGTGAGACCCGAGGTTTCAGAACTGTGATTTAATAATAGAGGAAGATCTGGAAATAGGTGTTACTTCTTGATCCAAGACGTGAACGACGTGCAATTGCTGAAAATCGCATTTTGGCGAGAACGATATCGTCTTTTCTCGTTAACATACTGACGTTCCCGTTCTCCCAGAACCTTCACAGCTTTCGCTCATTCTCGTTCCCAGACCCTACTCATGATCCAAATCGTTGGCTTATGAGTAGGGTCTGGGAACGAGAATCTTCCCCAGTCGCCCACTCGGTAGAGTCTATATAAAGTGTGACAGAAACGACAGACGAAACCCCCTGAGGATATTGTGCATGTTCTACGAGTTCTGCTGTGATGACAATGGACGAAGAAGTAAGAAATTGACCCTAAACTTTTGATTCATTTTTGCATAGCTTAGAAAAAGTAGTATTCCAGCTGCATATTATATTCCTTTGTGTTTTTGTGGTTCGTTGTTTGCATAGCAAGGTTGAGTGTACGTACAGTGAAATCCGGGAAGAATTATTCTTATATGTTACGATCAGCAGCAAAAATATAACAATATTATAACAGAGGTTTGTAAGCGAAAATTTCGAGAAAACTGATAACCTCAGACATAATCTAATATTCGTATAAAAAGAGTCAAAAATACACTGGGTCTTGCTCAAGGTTTGAAAGTGTCGCTTATCAATTATGCATGGTCCTTGTCGGTTAAGATCTTTAGGAATCCAAAATCGCTTTTGAAAATGACAGTTATTTATGCAAAATCTACAGCTTTGCTACTAAGAATTAAATCATTTTTGGAAGTATGATTTAGCAGCGTGAAATTACTACCGAAAAGCGAACACGCTTTACTCGAAGCAAACCCACGAACCTTTTCATTCCAAGGTCCAAGCAGCGTGCATGTGATCACGTTCGTGACACATGATACAGTCGTTGCCTTGGAAACCGCCAGGAAACCCCAAGAGGTCAAGTCTCGACGTAACCGGGTATAAAACGAACATGACCGGAAATCACGAAAATTGGTTGGGACTTTGACAAGTGGTTGCTAAAAGTTGGCCGGTTTAAAGATGGCATAGTAAAAAACCCTTTGTGGGACTTCGAAAAATGATACTCTTTGGACTTTGACAATAACTCCGGAAATAACGTCTGCGAAGAAGGAGAATTTATTCTGTAGGTTTCTTTAAGATAGGAAGTTCTTAATTTTTAGTATCATTACCCAGGTGATTATAGAAAATCTCTAAATTTTACAGAGAATGTTTTTGCCATCTAGTAATTTGTAAGCTGTTAACTTGGAAACTATTGCATGCAAAGAGCTAAACATTTCGTATATTACTTATATCAATAAGATGTGTTTTACCATACAGTGGAGCAATAAAGCGATTTACGGCAAGATGATTAAAGATAGTGTGGTCTAATCGAAACTGCCCTTATTCGATTTATTCAGCATAATCTTGACATACAGCGGGATCAAGATTGTTAGTTATAACTTAGATTGGAAGCGATGGTAACACCTAAGTCTTTTACTGAATACTGTATCGTATCTTTTTACCAAGAAAGTTCAAGGATATTTTTGATGGTAACTTTAAAAGTTGCTTTCTTGTGACAAGGATGAGGAAATTTGTCTTGTCAGGGTTGATGAGCAGTTTGTTCTCGCAGCACCCTTTGGCGATTCTAGAAATATTTTCATATTGATGGATTTAATGTCGAATGATATATGAAGTTTTAAGTAGTCAACATATATAATTTCAGATGACGTGAGTGCGGGACTTGAGGAAGATCATTCAAGTAGATACAAAAAAGAAGTGTTGAAAGGATATATGGTCGAGAACTTCGGAATAGTTATCTATAATCACCCACAACCTCTTACAAAACACGCGGAAAAAATATCTACATTTTAGAAATATATCGATGTTTTCGAATAATCACCTGTGTTATGATACTAAAACAGTTATTCACCTCAGTCTAGGTGAATATTTGTAATTCCATGTGATATTGCACTGAGGGATTTTGACGACAATCATTGACGTTATTGACCCCTATCTCCGATCCCCTTCTTCTTGACTGAGATAAAACCTTGAGTGCCTATTCCAAACCGATAGTAAGATGGACATGTATTCACATTCTTCATTCCTCTTGCAGATCACTTTGCGGGCTCTTACATTTGAAGCAGTCACCACACCACACACTCGCACTGGCCTAAGCCTCCTTCACAAGGCTTGTATCCATGGCAACGCCGCTGTAATTCATTCCATCCTTCTTGCCAGCCCAAGCAAACTTGATACTTTAATAGCACTGTCAACCCCTGTGATGGCCAATAATCCTAGATACACTGGTCTTATTCCAACACAAATTGTCCAAGATGTTAATGAAAAGACTTCTTGTGAAGAAATCAGAATGATGCTTGACGTTTATGACAAACTGACCATCGCATCAGGACCAATGCACCACCAAGTTGCAAGAATTGGGAAAATCAGGCATTTTAAGAAGCTGCAGTTTCTAGGATATAACTTAAACCAAGCTTCTACGCATGAGGAGAATGCTGGAACGACGCTACTGATGCATGCTGCTGCTTGTAATACCAGGAAGGTGTTAGAGTATCTCTTACGTGAAGGCGGTGACATTCATGCCAAGAATCACCATGGAAACACCGCGCTGCACCATGCCGCATCGACTGGGAATATAGATACTCTGCTCTTTCTCCTCGAAAGAGGAGCGAATGTTAACGAAGAGACAACATGGGGTCGGACACCACTTCATGTGGCTGCCAGGAATGGACGTCTGAATGCAGTCAGGACTCTAGTGGAGTGGGGTGCGGATATTTTTGCCAAGACTGTCAACCAAGACACTGCATTGATCCTTGCTGCCGAAAAGGGTCACCTTCAGGTTGTGGAGTACCTTATCGTCAAAGGAAGCCATGTTAACGACTCCAACCTTGCAGGTTGTACTGCAATGCACTTTGTTGCCAAGCAAGGTCATCTTGGTGTTGCAAGACTTCTTATCAACAATGGCAGTAGCATCAATGTCATGGATAAGACTGAGCATCAGACGCCACTATTTAATGCTTCTGAAAAACCAGGCAATCTTGAGATGGTGCGACTTCTTTTGAACGAGGGAAGTCAAATAAACATAAGAGACAAACAAGGCAGAACAGCGCTCCATTTTGCAGGCGATAGAGATATTGCAGAGCTGCTTGTGCAATACCGAATTAACCCAGAGAGCCGGGATTATTCTACAGGATCCACACCTATCTTCCATGCTGCAGCGAATGGTTACCCTGATGTTGTGGAGTTCTTAACCGATCAAGGTTTTGATGCAGAGAGGACGAAGAACATCAAAGGAGAAAGCCCTCTTCACGATGGAGTTCGCAGTGGCCACAAAAATGTAGCACTCCTACTCATCAAACACGGCTGTGATGTTAACCTCAAGGCAATGCTGGGTGGGGTCAGCCCACTTATCCTTGCCGTGTTGGCAGGTAATCTCGATATGATTGAGTGCCTCTTGGAGAAGGGAGCTTGTGTGAATGACACTGACAACTGGTTGTCGACGCCTTTGCACAAAGCCGTGGAATGGAGCACCGATGTTGATATTGTCAAAAGTCTCTTGTTCAAAGGCGCTGATGTCAATATTCAAGACAGCCGGGGAGAAACTCCTCTGGATGTTGCTAGGCGACTTGGAAAGGAATATTTGTTCCCGGATTTATTGATGCAGTAATAATTTTCTGATTTTGAAAAGGAACGCTTTTTGTAACTCATTCTTCAGCATTCACAAAGACTCTAGTGGTATGTTCTCTCTGCATGAAAGGCTTGGAACTTTTTCGTGAGTGAGTAAAAAACTTGGATCTCACGTTATCCATATATTGTCATATATTGGACGCCACCGACGTAAAAATTATTGACCTCTAAAACATCGGACATTCGGTCTTTGCAAACTTAAAATTAAAGTCTACCCATTTGCCGGCGAAGGGTTTGGCAATTCGGCAAAAAAAATACAACCTATACATTGTCATGCGTTAGAAGCATTTTGCAACATCACTGACAACAATCAGAACTTGTGTTCCATACCAATTGCACTATGAACTCTACGAACATGCGAAGAGTTCACAAGTTGGATGGAAGAAACCATTAAGTGTTGAACACCTGAAGATGAACTACCATAACAGAAGCCAGTAACCATGTAGGAGATCCAGTAGACTCCTTGCAGCACGTCGGAATGCAGCTCAATTTGGAGGACATGCAAAACAATAGGTTCCAATTCTCAGGAGATTGAAATTCCTTTGTTTTGTCCTCTAAATTGAGCTGCTTTGACGTCACGTGAAAGGGGTCTATCTAATATCTTTTTTGGCATGATAGCATTATAGTATTACCGGACAAATTTACGGTCAATACATGTTCCAGTCTTCACCCTCAGTCTGACGAAGTGTCATTTGACATTAGTCGTTCATCACAGGGCAACTGATCATACAAAATACTGCAACTGTTCGAATCTTAATTGGACTCGGTGTAACATGTGAGCTGACAGAGCTTGTTGGGTCTCTTCCTTGAGGGTATTTCTCAGTACGAGTTCTCAGTTCAGTTTTCCTCCCTCCAATTTGATCTCTGACTTTGATCAGTGCAGAGTCTATTTCAAGGTATTGATAAAATTTAAAGTCTATAGCAGTCGGTGAAACTCATATTCAGTTAACAACCATAAAGTTAATTTCAGTCGTGAAAACAAGACCTACACATTAGGCAAAAGCCATGACATCTTAAGCATTAATAGACCTCATCGGCTTGGGGTAATGTTGTCCCATTTCAGACCACGTGTCATTCTCTTGAGAATAAGATTCTTTGTTTGAGTTGTATCCATATTCATGTGTCTTCTCATGCACAACCGTTAAACAATGAAATGATACTCTGGGGAATGACACGTGGTCTGAAATGGGACAACATTACACCCAAGCCGATGAGGTCTATTTAGGACTTTAAGATTGGGAAAATTCTTGCCTTATAGGAATGAATATCGATGTATTTAATAGGTTATTTTAACAATATGGCTTGGGAAATATTATATTTTCTTACTATAATTTATTATATTATATCTCGTTCCAAGTGTCGCCCACGGCCAACCACATGCGAAAAACGTTAAGGCCGACTCCTGGTACGAGATTTCTTTTACACGAGAAAAATATTAGTATTATAATTATAATAGACCCCTTTCACATGCTTTCAGTGCGTCGAAGTGCAGCTCAATTTGGAGGACAAAACAATAGGTTCCAATTCTCTGGAGATTGAAATTCTTTTGTTTTGTCCTCCAAATTGAGCTGCTTTGACGTCACGTGAAAGGGGTCTATACGGTCAGTTAATGTCATGATCGTTGTCCACCGAAAAAGACATTAACACTATGTACAAGAAATGTCACTTTATACCTAATAGACCCCTTGCACGTGACGTCAAAGCAGCTCAATTTGGAGGACAAAACAATTTCGATGTCCTGAGAATTGAAATTGCTGTCCTCCAAATCGAGCTGCATTCCGAAGTGCTGCAAGGGGTACGTACAATCACTCTAAATGCTCGCAACGAATAATTAAACAAATCATCACGTGACATTTGTTGTACTTTTAATCTGGACAATATTTAGTCTATTTTTATTGTATATATATGTAATTATAAATTATATGGTTTTTTGAAGTTCTACAGAGGTGTGTCACGGCAGCTATAATGATTCAATTTCCGAAAAGAAAAAATATATAATATTTCTTTTGCGCCCTTAAGGCGCAGAAATACGAGCAACAAAATCGTGCAATTTGTCGCGCAATATTGTTGCCTTGTAATTTGCAGAGTGAATGTGGCTCATCTTACCACCCTGTGCAACAACAAAATTTTGCTGCGCGACTTTCTTGCAGAAGTAGAAGCTCTTTCTACTCTCGCAACAATGAAAATTTTTGCACGTTGGGTGGTAATACGAGCAACATTCCCTCTGCAACTTGCTTCGCAACAATGTTGCGCGACAAGTAATTGCACGATCTTGTTGTTCGTATTTCCACACCTTAAAACATGGCTGCCGTGATACCTTACGTTAAGGACCGGTCATTATTCATTATTTAGAGAAGCTAGGAAGGGCTAACGGATAAAACTCAAAAAACGAATCTTATTCTCAAGAGAATGACAAGTGGTCTGAAATGGAAAAACAATTGGTCCCAAATTGAACCTGCATGAAATTAAGAACTTCTGCATTAGCATCTGAGCCCCCTCTCTAAGTAATGAACAACTGGTCCGCGAAATGTGATTCTCATCGTACACAGGGAGTGGTTTTAAAATTCAGGGGATTTGAGATGGGAAATAAAAGTGAAATCTTTGACAAGTTTGTTGTGAACTCTAACCTTGCAGGGATAACAATGCAAAGACCTGTGAAGTGTATGCTATCCACTTTGAACTTTTATCATCCTATTGCAAGTATTTTTTTTAATGCCTCTCCTAAAAATTTTGTTAAATTTTCATTTTACGTTTTATGCCAAGAAAATAAGTCAAAATCAAAATGTATGATTGAAGTATTCTATATTGTTCCATAACGGGATAAAAGAAAGTTCCTTTGCAACTGAAAATGGTTTTCTCCACAACTTGTACTGAAATAATGGGCAGGAACTTGTGCACCAAAATGTAGTAGTACAATCCATTAGCCGTTCCAGGGTGGAATCGAGGAAAAATCTAGAATAAGTTAGCATTACAGTGCATTGTAGACTGTTTTAGGGGAAGAAATAGATACCATCTTGAAAATATGAGTCCTAAAACAGTCCCACAATGTACTGAAATGCCAACTCCACCGAGTTTTTTTCTCAAACTTGGTATGGCTAATCCTCCCCTCCTAAACTCAACTGGGAATTTTACTCTTCACTGCAATCTGGTATCCTCATGTTGAGGTCTTGATGACCTATGTCATCAATAAAAATAGACAGTCGATGACTGCATGTGAATACTGCAAATAACTAAAATCTTGCTAAAATATTTATACAGAATAATGTGGATAGTAGTTTCTTGGACAAAGAAATGAAGTAATCCAAGAATATTCTTTCAACCCGTTGCACTCGTGGTTCCACTTGAGTTTAGATCATTTGCCGACGCCATTATGTTCGATAAGAGTACAGACCACAGAGAAGCGACCTCAATTTGCTAAATCGACCACAAGTCGAGCGCCAGACGAAAGATATAGTGGCTATACCTCAATCGAAGCAGTAGCCACAAAAATGCAAATAAAAACGTCTTTTTCGAGAGCAAAATAATAAAAAAACGTTTATTTTGGAGCACGCGCCCAAGCTATGATTCAAATTCTAGTGTGAACATTACACACCAGGGTTACACACACTCGCTAGGGTTTCCCAGAGTCTCTGGTATTTTGTTCAGCATGCACAGTGAGAATGACATGGCTCTGGGGTGATGAACATGAAATAAAAACGTGCTACATAAACTAGTAACGAGACTTTTATTCTTACATCCATTCATAAAAAGAATTCTAAAAGGGCTACACAAATACCTATGATTTATTACAACTTAAACATGGATGTTTAAGAAAATTAAGTATTTCTAGATTTTAAAACAAAAGTAAAATATAAACTATCAAAGCTAAAAAGGAAAACTTAATATAAAATAATACTAGAGGGTACACAGTTCCTGATAGGTGCAATATGAATGATAGCGAATTAAGGTTAGCGACAGTCGACGCTAAATGGGGGCAAAATAGGGTGTTTTAAAAAGTGTATATGGGAAATGTCAAGACATGAATTAATTGGAGTATGTTGGTTTTAAGGTTGCAGTTGTAAGCTCTTGGTGGTCATGACAACGAGAGCTGTTTATGTATGATGCATGGAGTATTTCTATAAAATTGCTCCCTATAGGCCTGTCGTCCCCTTAAGTGTTAAAATCAACATTCCATTATCAAATCGCTTTAAAATAACTACTACAGCTTATAGGCTGCACAAAACTGGATTAAAAAACTTCTTGCACAACAGAAAGTACGACCGACTGAGTGCACAAATGCAAAACAAAAACCTTGGAAATCAAACAAAGAAAACTTATAATAAACTAATAATAAACTAATAATAATAATCATGCAATCAGCTTATTCAACTCGGCATCTTGTTACAATACAAGTCTGATCACACAAAGGTATGCTAGCTATAAGTTAAGGTCAACATGCTGATATCTAAGTACAATCTTATTATTTTCTATTGCCTGCAAAATATTAATTTCAGTTCCTATGGCTTCTTAAGCCCCTCGTCAAGGGAGAGGGTGCAAATAGACTATTAGCTCCCTACCCCACCCTAAGGAGTACAGTTTCCTTCTCCCTACCCCACCCTAGTTGGTGAGGAAAAATCCAAAAAATGGACTGTTGGCACAAATCTAACCATCAGTCCAGTTTCATTAACACTCTCTAGGCTAACCAATACTCTACCTACACCTCCCCCATTGAGTAAAGAAGTAGTAGGATCTGAAATCTTCAGCTAACCATTATTGGTTACTTTATGCATCGTCAAGGTTTTTGGCTGCTTGCATTTCAGCTGAACGTCTAGTGTTAAGTTTTCCAGGACATGTAAACCCTTTCCCCTTGGATCTCCTCTTAGACATCTCAAATTCAAGTCCATCCATCTATAATAGGAGCAAAAAATATTTCATTTGATATTCATGCTAAAATTTAGCCCTTGTATCTGTTGCTAGGCATTTTTTTATGGCGGAGAGACTGGACAGCAGCAAATCCCCAAGGGAGGATCCTACCCTATTGTGTCCAATTTTTCTAATGTTTTCCCATCTCAAACCATGTGTCATTACATTACCCTGGAATGAAAATATACTTCAAGCATTGCTGGTAAACAAAGAAACAATACTAAAGGAAATGACACATGGACACAAATGGGAAGATGTTACAACCAGAATATTGATAATTGCAGTAAAAGGGCCACATCACAAATGCAGAGTCAATATTATTTGACAATATCAAGAGGCGATTATTAAAAGCCTGGGAGTATTTTAGACTTCAGTGGGAATAGCAAACAGATACAACAAGCAAGTAAAACACATCAATAACTTCAAATGGAAAAAGTTTAAAATCCCATGTACATGTATCCTAAACAGAATATGTAAAGTTTTAAATCAAATATCTAGTACTTAAAGGTTTTAAAATAATTCAACAGCAGACGTTTAAAAAAAATTAGCAGTCACTTTAGAGTTATGATAAGACAACAATCAATGGAATTTAGTTTTCAGTTACTGTTGTTGTTGTTGTTGAATTGAAGAATATTGTATTTTAGGATTTAAATTTCAACTCTGAGACCCAGAGGTGTTTATCTCATGTTCAGCTTGATATTATGCAGACTTCAATATTCTGTCTGCTAATTTTTTTCCCTTCCCGCGAAACATCCAAAAATTCAATAAATTCACACTTGTGTGTGATATTATTGAGAGACCAAATGTTGAGCCAGCTAGAACATACAAGTCTACATAATATCAAACCTTTAGTCAAGCAAACAAGAATTGATGAGTAAGTAAATTAACTAAGTTATCCCAGGAGCTGATCAAAGTTCTTCAGGATGATTTCATTAGTTTTTAAAGTGAGATGTTATGCCGATTGCTCATGCAAAGGCGCTTGAAATGTTAAGCATTAGAATGTCCAGGGAGAGAATTAACAATAAAAGATGACAAGCAAAGTTTTTGATTAGAATATTTTAGCAAGACAAGAGAGCTGATTTAGAAATAAATTGCATAATTAGAGATTATTAGCAAAACCTTCAATGTCATTAGCAGCATATTAATCAATTCCAGGCTGTTCCTAATATTATAACGTAAATTTGGTTAACACACTTAGCAGCATGACTTCTTTGAAACAATGAAAATTTAGCACAAGACAAGTAGGAAAAGAAATCAGGGCACTCACAAAATGTGATATGGCTTTCGTTACGTGCAGGCTTATGCTGGGAAGTGAAAAGGATGTATTTTATTAGATATTTTAGTTTAATGATTTACATAGTTTATGTATGATATTATGCCCATGAATTACTTAGGGTGCAAGTGTGCAATATCTTGTATAATTAGCAAAGAGTATTATAATAAAAATATGCCAAGATACACGTCATAATATGACATACTTCTATTTTTACTTTAAGTTCAAAATTTAGGTCCGACATCTAAGGGACATTGGTAAATATAATTTGGAATAAAACCTTAGTAATAGGAAAAAATGCTTTTTAACTATTAAAAATTTAGAACTTTTAAGATTTTTGATACATTTTGTGCAGTGTTTGAGTATCAATAAAAATTCAATTCAAGTTTAGGGTAAAAAAAAAACTAGTGAAAGAGAGGGAACTATTGTGGGAATTGTTGTAAGAATTATAAAAAGATATCAGAAAAATGGGAAATAAAAAAAGCAAAATTATATTATATAGCAGCTCAAAATGGAAAATTTTATGAGTTTCATTAATTATAACTGTGTTTATTTTTTATGATTATTTTATAATTTTGATTTTTAGTTGTTTTTTGCTTTAGATTTAAAGTTTAAGCAAATAAAATTTCCAAGCACTTAAAATGAACAAAACAAAAAAAATGGATAGGAACCTGTTCTAAATGAGTGAGCTAGGATTGGCTTGGGTTTTCAGCTTTCAGCGTGCTCAACCTAGAAGCAATGACCATAAATAACACAATCAACTGATATGGCAAGCTTAGCATTTGTGCAGATGTAGGGATTAAAGTATCAGGACTAGGGTTTGTTTGCAGCCAGTATGTAATCTCCTACGATGGAGAAGCAAGATAATGAAGGAAGAGTCTTAGAACAAGGTGCTGAGGCCTAAATTAAATAAACCTCAGTATAGCGATGTTTTTGTGACGTCACCTATTGATATTAATGTGATATTGACATCAATGTATGTAAAAAGTGAACATTGCTATATGACTACCCTGTAAGCTTCTTTTAGAAGATTCAATGGATTCTAAATACCATAGACACAGGAAACGTATGTTGAGTGAAATGAATGAGAAAATGTTGAAAATGAATGAGAGGAGATATCTGCCACAAGCTTCATGTACACTCAAGTTGTCTAGATATTCAGGATACTATTCACCCTTCAACCTAAGAAGTGATTGTAAAATAATACAAGTACACATCTTGTTCAAAGTAATTAGTAAAGTGAAAGTCAGAAACATTGTCTGTAATTGTAAAGAGATATCTATCTATCTAGACAAGAGATAAGAACTCACTATACTCACCTCATCTACAATTTCTGGGGCATCATTAACCTTAAAAAGATTTAGAACATCAGCAGTTAATTTTAATAGTCATGTGAGAGACTCAACAAGGTTACAGTACATCATAAGAGGGGGGGGGGGGGGGTGTCTTTTTAAGAACCCTGCTATGTCCTTTTACTAGGTATTATTGTTTCGATTGTATACAGTTCTGAGCACTCCAAAAACAGATACTGTGTAGTTCTTTGTGTGACAAGATTTTAATCCCTTTTGGAAAAGTGCTTGATTTGGTATTGTTTGAGTTGAACCATGACTATTCCTCAGCTTGAGTGGTAAATTGAACTTAGGTAAAAGTAAGCTCCACACTCACCTTATCATTGCCATTCTGAATCTGTAGATTCTCAATTCCTTCAATAGCCTCCACTGTCTCTCCTTCTGAGGAGACTATGCGATGTGAAGTTGTCTGCTTGATGACACGAGAGCTTGTAACAATGCGCTTTGTTGTGACAACTGATCTGGAGTTCTCGCTCTCTGAAACAGTTTGTTCCTCTGAGTGGAGTGCATTTTCTTGTTTCATTCCTTTTTCTTCTGAATTTGAAGTCTGATGGTGGAAGGTCTCATGTGAAGAGGACTCTGTCTTTTGTTCAGTTGTGACACTTGTTCCTTCATCAGGACTGAGAATCACCTGCATTTGACTTTCATCTGGTTTTTCTGGTTCTGGTTCTGGTTCTCCTTGTACTTCTTCTACTTCTTCTGCTTTTTCTTCTACTTCTTCTTTCTTCTCTTCAACTTTTTCAGCTGCGGCGGCAACTGTGACTGTTGTTGCAGCGGTTGCAGCAGCGGCTGCAGCAGCTGCCTTCTTCTCGGCCTTCTTCTTCTTCTTTTCAGCCTTCTTTGCTAACTTCTTCTCTTCGTCTTTTTCATCATCTGATGACGATGAAGAGGAGGAAGATGATGAATCTTTCCTCTCTCTCTTCTCTTCCTCTGTCTCTCCTTCTACGACTTCAATTTCAACTTCTTCTGGTGGTCTCATTCCCTCGGCAAGTTCAAGGACACACTCAGGTTGAAGGCTAAATGAAATGCAAGTGAAACCAAATGAGATTCAATGAGAGCAATAAATCTGCTTTCAAACTAAACTTTCGATGCACCTTTCTTATAGGGTAGCCATGCATATTCATTCCCAAATGGAAATCTTTTACTTATACCCAAGTAAACTCATCCTGAAGCACGAAGTGAAACTAACAGAGCAATAATCTATTTTTCCAACCAACATCAATAGATAAGGTATACAAAACTGGATTATTTCGATTTTGGAATTACGGAATCGATTTTTTAAAAGAGATTAACCTGAGAAGTCAGCAAAATATCCTCATATGACAGAAGAGAACATTTATTATGGCAGGTATAGAAATCAAACTCACAGCCAGTGCGAAAGGCAGTGCACAAACTAACTAACTATGTTTATAAAGTGTTTTTTCCCCCTCCCAAAAAGATGAAGCTACATTAATATGAATTAAATGTATATTAGTTATTGGAATTAAGTAAATAAACTTACAGATCACTAGCAGTAAGAGAGAATCTCTGCAACTCTGAAGGAGATCTGAGATAGAATCCTTGTCCATTGGATGTGAAGACAAGCGACTGGATGCCAATCTTGTCTTCCTTCTTCATACAAGACACCTTGAGCTGGAGTTTGAGGTTAGGGATGGAGTAAACAGAGAGATCTCCTTGGTTACTGAGGCAAGCAAGGCAATGGTGCACCAATCCAGATTCATCATTCTTGCTGTGTGCATTAATGATAGATATCTTGCGGACTCGTGAGCCATCAACAGCTGTGAGTTTCTCCTTGTGGCGGGCTTTGAGGTGAGGTAGACTGAAGACCTTGAATTGTTCTTCGGAGCAAATGACAAGAGAGTGCTGTCCAGTTGCTTCTGCAGCTGAGAATCAAAAATAAAATAAGAAAATCACAGTCAGTCTTTTAACAAATCTCTTTTGTTTCACACAACAACAAGAACAGCTGCAGCAGCATAACTTTTTCATATTTTATTTCTGGGTTCAAATCTCGCCAGGAGCTTGGAAAGTTTTCCCCCCCGAGAAAAACTTGCTTGAAGAAACACATAACAAGTTCCAATACATTAACCAAGCAACAAAAACAACCTAATATTTCTTCACCTTTGTCATCCTCATCTGCCAAGTCTCCAAGTAAGGGCAGGCCTTCCTTATCAACAACGAAGATAGCAACAACTGGTGCCTTGTGTCGAAGTTTGATTTCTTTTCCCATTTCTGCTTTCAATCCTCCTTCCTTGTTTTCTTCTTCAGGTAATGTGATATTGTAGACAAATATCTGGCCAGCATTTGTGCCAACCCACATGGATGGGCTGTGATGGACACCTAAATCCAATGAACCATTTCTTAGTATTGTGCACAAAAAGGAATATATTTATCCAAAATCAAGTATATTCAAGCTAACCCATTTTTTGTCCATATCGGAGTGTAATTTTTCAAGAAATAAGATGACAATATATAAGCAGTACAACTTGGTAGTGTAGTCTGACATATTTATTTCTCCCAAGCAACCCAGAAACCTGTTTGCTCCAAGACTAGGCCACATTTTTATGCAATGTGCTTAAAGTATCCTTTGTAATCATATGATTTCTATCTTTTCTATTGTTTCAGATTGTTCAACGAATGATACACGATTTCTGAATATATTTCTGGGTGCCCACGGTTTTTCGATTTGCACTGTAAAATTATTGCCATCACTATAACCTTACCATCCTTCAAGAAAGTGTCAACAAAGTAGATACATCGCACCATGCTCAACACAGTCTCGTCAACACGGTTTTCATGCACAAGGCGTTGGACTGGAGGAGCAGATTCGGCAGGAGATGTGGCAGCTGCTCCTGCTTCTCCCTCTTCTCCTTCCTTCTTGGGTGTTTCCTCAGTCTTCTTCTTCTTGCTTCTTCGGAGACGCCTGAATGAGTCCCTGATGGATTTCTTTAGGGACTTCTTCCTTGCGATTGGTTCTCCTGTGTTGGAAAGTTCTGTTGATTGGAGAATTAGAAACGTTTTTAGAAGTTTGCTAAAGTCAGAGGATGCATTAGGGGATCAATAATAGCTGCGGGCTTAGCCTGCTCTTAGGTGCTATTCAGATAACACCCAAACATTTACTGGTACCCACTCATATACCTAGATATACCTAACTAGAATGAGTGGAGAGAGACAATATAGACGGGAAGTGTTCTGTCCAAGAAAACTTGTGTACTGGCCAGGGGCTCTAACTCTTGACCTCTAAAACTTATTCCAGTACATTAACCATTGGGCTATGTTACTGGAACTTTTTGTTAAGTGTGCACCATCGGCTTCTTGGGATACCAGCCATGTAGATAAAGAAACTGCCGATGTAATAGTTAATTAACCATTACCTTCAATCTACTACAAAAATTCCAACTTACCTTCTTCAGAAACAGTGCACTTGGTAGTAACCACTTTCTTGTTTTCAATGTCGACCACACCAAACCCATGGCAGGTTCCAACAGCTAATAAATTCCAGTCAGATTTGTGTGCAAGGGCTGTGATAGGTGCTGCAGGGATAACCTGTAGGGCCTGGTTTGGCTGGAAGCCACGAGGAACTGTGGTCTGTCCTTCTCTGAGGGGGAGTGGACCATGTCCCTTCCACTGGAGCTTTTCTTTATCTTCAACTAGATCAATTTCTAGGACCTGGATCTCGGCGCTGTTCTCATCATCACTAATACCATACTGCACAAGCTGGCCACCATTTCCAGCCACAAGAAGTGTCTTGCTGGTATTGCACAAGAGGATCTTCTGCACTGCGAAGCGTGGATCATCTGTGTAAGGATCGTAATTTCCAACCTTCTTGAATGGTGGCCATCCTTCTTCTTCAACCTCTTGTGCTCCATTGTCGTGAGCTTCATGATCGCTGACGAAGATCTTGGAGGTGTTAAGGGTGTAGATCAAGCGCATGTCAACCTGCGACACATCCCAGAAGCGGACAGATCCATCTTCATGACTGAAAGATATATTCATAACAAACTTCAGATTTTCTTTTTCTTTTAAAATACCTTTGAACAAAGTTTTTATCTACTATTTTTGAAAGGTAGTAATTAAATTTTTTCTTTGTGAAATGTTTTCTCAACTCAGGCTGATCCATAATCCCTTTCTTTTTTAAACAGTAAAAATGAAAGTTAGAGAAAAATAAACCTGCAAAAAGATTTCTTCAGGGATTGTTAAATGAGAAAAAGATAATGGAAACTAAAGCATCTTTGTTGTTTCTTCTCTCTTTTAGGATGAGATTTGGGAAAAGTAATCATGTTCTAAGTCCATAAACATTGCACCAAGTGCTCCCCATTATTTGCTCTTCATCAAAAACATTAATAATGTGATGACAGTCTTAACTGGTGGTAGGAAGGTCAAGGACCTTAGGGTTTATGTCTTATATACCAAAGCCAAAAGAGATTTAGAAATATTATCCTTAATTTCACCACTATACTTTAGACTCAAATAAAAAATCAAAATTAAAATAAGGAAGAATAGAAAAAAATAAATAGGAAAGTAATCGTACCCAGTGATAAACAAGTTCTTCTCGTCAGTGCTATCAAGCAGAGATTTGCCACCAGTCACTGGCCAGTCCTGTGAATCAAAATCATGAACATGAAATTTCTGATCCCAAAATATTATTTCCAATGCGTCATTATTTCTAAAGGCTGATCTACATGGTACAATTTTTTCTTAGAGCTGTTGCATGCAATCTGCTTACAGCACACTCACAACACAAATTGCATCGGGTAAATCAGCTCTACAACTTGCTACAACATATGTGAGCAAGTTATAAGGTTGATTTACACAAAGCAATTCATGTTGTAAGCATGGCATAAGCATGGCATAAGCAGATTGCACACAACAGTTTCAAAAAAAAGTTGTACCATGTAAATCGGCCTTAACATGAAGCAACACTGAAGATTGTATATAGTTATCCTTTACCTCTCCTGTGTACTCTGATTTCATCTGCTCCCTTCCTGCAGCATTAATTTGGTCCCAGAGTTCATTGGAACATCCACGACAATGGAAGGAAGTAGTGATTGGAGATGAATGCAGGCAGATTAGGTATGGCTGAAGGAATGTGGGATACCTGAAATAATGATCATAGGAACATCAACATTGATATAAACTAACTGCAGGACACTGGGTTAACTATGGACAATTTTGACAATATGGTTAGCAGGGTTTGTGTAGAAGAATAAAATATGGCCCGGTTCAAACATAGATCTTCTCATGAGCCAAACCTAATGACATCAAAGAATGAAGACCGTCTTATTGTCCATTCAATGTGTTCGGCTCATGAGAAGTTCGACGCTTGAACAGGGTCTAACCAAGCTATTATATTCAAACTGAAACCTACCCTTGTTCCTTTGTCTGCAGGTCAATGACCACAAATTCTTGTTCACACAAAACAGCAAGACATGCTGGCTCTATGGATCAGACAAACCACATTAACATCAAACATTTTATTCTGGTCTGAAATATGCAAGCTTCCCAATGAATGACTAGGAACAGTAGAAGCTAAAAACTTACTTACAGGGTTCCCACTCATCTGAAAAAATAGAATTTCCTGACTTTCCCCTGACCAAAATTTCACTGACCACACTGTGCACTTATTTTTAAACAATAAACTTACATTTATATGGTAAGAGTTTTGAATTTAAATAAATTTTGTGAAGGCCAACAGAAATTCCCTCGACTTTTCACTGACTTTTTGATAAAATGCAAAGATTCACTGACCAAAATCAAAATTCCCTGACAACTCCCTGACCATGAAAAAAAATTCAGAATTCAGTCGCTTTTTCCTGACTGTGGGATCCCTTGACTTATTAGTGGAGATATAATCTAATTATTTAATGTCAGGTAGTCAAAAAAAAAAAAAAAAGAAAAAAAAAGAAAACATAACTCAGTGTCTAATATCTACAAGACTTACTACTATATCAGGTTTTAAATTTTGTGGGTCACATTGTATTATTATGATCATTGTTCAATCGAAATCGTTTTTAGAAAAATAACAATTAAAAATTTATCCTACTAGGAGTAAAATGCAGCCAAGATGATACAACCTTGAGAGAAAATACAAGGTCAATCCAAAAGATTACGAGATATTGCCAGATATTGTTTTAGGATTATCCTGAAAATAATCTATTCAAATTGTCACTTAAACCCCATTTTCCTTAGGATAATCATCATCACATCAGTGGGATAGAGATTAAAAGACACTCACTGTTGGTGTCCGGGTTTGAGATGACGAGGAAATCAATTACTCTGGATGAGAAGTCGAACACAACTTGTGTAGAGGATCCTTGCATGAGGGAAATTGTGTTCTTATCACCATAGCTTGCTCTCGGCATTCCGCCAGCAAATAATATGGTATTGTCTTGCCATTCTACTTTAGTGATGGCTTTGCAAGGGAAGGGACCAAATGGTGTTGAGGTTTCTTCTGTTGTGATAGCTTCACTCTTTGGAATACTCCAGATACTCTGGCTGCCGTCGGCATGTGAGCTGATGAACTTGTCTCCAGCCTCGTTCCAGCTTATACTCTCGAGATCAATGGAATTGGGAAATGTATGCTGTACGTTACATGACTCGTGATTCCACAAGACAATCAGCCCTTTTTTGTAGCCAATAAGAATCTAGAAGAAGGAAAATAAAATATAAAATAAATCATTATTAGATTCAATTAATGTACCTTCAACTAACAAGCAAAAAATTCTGTGTTTGAATCTTTCCTCACTCAAAAAATTGATTCTGAGATGTGATGATTGCGCTGACCAAGAGCATCAATGGTGAACACAAAAGCAAAGCATACTCTGGCAAAAATTATGCTTTTTGTCCAAAATTGTTTTACTCTCATGACCATGAAACTTTTGACATTATCACATCTTGGAATTTAACATTCAGTTAATTCAGCATTGACCTTAATCCCTCCAATTGTTGTCAATGGTTTCATTTTACATGTTCAGATATCAACACCTCTTGTTCTGATACATTCTAAGCTTTAAAAGGTTGGAATAGCAGAAAAAACCCAAAGCTGTCAGTATCTAATATCTGATTCAGGGGTTTCAATACAAGGCAGCTACCAGCAGTTGATTGCCAAGTACTTAACGTCATACCGCTGGCTATTTTACGAATCAGTCTCAATAAAAAAGAAGTAAAATTAGTGGACACAGATGCCTACATTTGAATCCCATCTGTTTACTTCAAATATTATTGAAAGCCCTGCTGATTTATTTATGTTTTCTTAGCAAACTCTATCATCTTTAAAACCATATGAACTACCAAATTACAACAACTTTTGAACTATTTCATCCTGGTATTTGCTAAGCTGATTAGAGTCTTTGAATTCTTTGAATTGAATGCATTCATATGTCTTTAATTTAAAAAACTTATGTTCAAGTGTTATCCTTGGGTCCTACCTTTTTGGAGTCCTCGGGGTGCTCTTGTATAGCCTCTACAGAACCAGCATTTGTTTTATTCTCTTCTTCAACACTGAATAAAGAAAAGAAAAAAAAACGAAATTAGACTTGAATTAAAAATACACTTTCCAATATTTTAAATATAACATACTTTCAATATATATTTCAATAATTTATTTCATCATTCATATATAACAGTTTGTCTCTTTTTTGTTTGTATCATTCACACACTTTACAACAATTTAAGACTTTTAATAGCTAGTTTCGTTCTTACAAACCTCTTTAGCTTTGGCTGTATGTTAATAAATTTTGCATGCATTGATTTGAAAACACAATTCATGCAGACACTCAATAATTTATTGGATTGGAGGTCTGTATTGAGAAAATCCTTTCTCAAAATTTTTGCATTTTCAAGGCTTATAAAAACAGGATTTTTTACTGAGGCAGACAAACTGTAAATTTTTTTTTCCAAATGGAGTGAATCAGACTTTGGAATATGGTTTGTACCAACTAACCAACAAAAAATAAATATGCATAATTTCCTAGGATTCCAGACCAGAAAAAAATGTTTTAACTTCGACTTACATTTGAAATAATATTGCCTACAATTTGTTTTGCCATATGTATATAACTAATAACTTATGCCAATATTGCAAGAAGTAAAATCATGAAAAATGTTTTCTTCTTCTTTGAATGCCAACTGAGTGTATATTTTGGTGCCTAAAGGCCAACTGAGGGCCAATATCTCAACATTGAGAACACGATATTCTTGGTAAATAAATGTCGTATTTGATGATAGAATGCTCTCTGGTAGATAACACATGATGGATATAGTTGCCATTTTGTTTGTAAAGACTGTTAATAAGTTGTAAAGAGATGATAACTAGCAGTAAGCTAGTGTGGGCTGCGTCGGCGTTTCTAATGAAACAGTATGGATAAAAAGTTAAATTTTACACCGTAAAAAATAAGAGAGATCACTTACTGACGTTTCGGACGCTAGTCCTTCGTCGGAGTAAAAATAAGTTAATAAGTTGAATCAGCTGGTCAAATAACATTACCAGCTTTCAGTTTAGAAGAGAATTTTTTGATGGCACATAAGTTGCCATGACAATCTGACAAAACTTTGTAACAATATCATCACGACGTTCAATGGTGCCAACACCTTTTTAACGCATTTTATAAGCCCAAAATTATTGTGTTGTTGGTTCACAAAAAGCCAAAGAACTGACACCCATTTTGAAATTTGTACGTCTTACAATAGTAGCTAGCATTTCTTTTTGGATGCGTACAGCGGTTCTTGATGACTACGAACCCATTTATACGGGTAGCAATATTTATACATGTAAGTAAGCTATTCATAGATAATATTAAGAATTCCGTGGGATTTTAAAACATTGAAGTTCTTTAAATTACGGCTTTACTTTCGTGAACAATTTTCTTTCAAACAAGGCTTAACCTGTAAGAATGAGTCTGTAGTGGTCATGAAGAAACACAGCAAGATTTATTCAAGATTGATGAATATGTAAAGTACCTCTGCATGACGACATCTTGGTAGATGACATATTCTTGGAGTTCAAAGGAGTTAATATCCAGTAAGTAGATGTTACCACCTTCTGTGCCGAGCAGTAGTCGATTTGTCTTCATGGAGAGGCAGCATACTGAGATCTTCTTGAGTCTGACAAAAAGAAACAAATTATGTGAGACACTGTACTTTTTTTAAAGAACCTGAATAAATTAGGGTATTGCAGTAGCTTTTCACAGCCAGACATGCTTTTACCTTGAGATGTTTACATGCTAAAATCCTGGTCTCGGCAAGAAAGTCAAAGACCAAGACCAAGTTTTAAAACATGTGAACTTTAGCAAAAAGTTCAGAGATTAAGTTATTGTTTATGTCTGAGCATAGCCTAGAAAAAGTTTCTTACAATTAACCACTTTCAATATTCTGGTTGAGTGATCAAGCATAAAGCAATTCAATGCGAGTCTCCGAGGAAATAAAAGAATATATTAGGATTACTTCATTGATTATAATAATAACTTCATTATTGTCTCAAAATCTTATAGCTGGACACAAGTGCCCTACTATTCGGGGAGACCTCTGAACCTAGTTTTGATTGCTTTGGCTGTGATCACTCAACCAGAATATCGAGAGGCGGGCTATTTTTATGGTCAAGCACTCTAACTGGGCAGTGCAACCACTCCCTGAAGTTACTGACATTAAATAATTTATACAAATCTAAGAAGGATTAACAAAAAAAAACTATAATAAATAGAATTAAAAAATCAATCAAAATTCAAATTGTTGGCAGAAAATGAATTACTACCAGCAAAAATTATATCAAGAAACTTCAGTTCATCTAGAACATGAAAGAAATGCCTACAGATTCCCCACCTTTCTTAGCTTATCTGACACTCACTACTTGACTTGGTACAGTTTTAATTAATTTTTCTTTATTTTATCAAGGTTTCAGCTGCTTTTCAATGGTGTTAAATAAATATAATGACTGCAAATGACAAGGCTTCAACACCAATCTGAACTTTTTCTCATCAGACACACCAATCCTGTCTGGTTAGTATTTCAAATGATAGCTATCACAATGCATTAATTTGATATATGGATGTCGAAAATTTCTTTAATCAGTGGCATTAATGATGTCAAAATATTAATTTTGATTTGGGAAGAAAGTTCAAGCAAGGCAAGAATAATCATATCAGTTTCAATTCAAAATTCTTCAATGTTAATCATATCATTTGTAGCTCAGTGATCTATTATACCATATGTATCATTTCTGATTTACTTTATGATTACACATGCAGTCAACAAATTAGCTGACAGTATACATATGCTCTCATTACTTAACTGCCATGGTGAAAAGTTGGCTGGAACTAGAATGACATACATGTACCCCAATAAGCTAAAGATTAGTCTGCACTAGAATTGCAAAAGAGGTTTACAATGGTAGTGTATAACATATCACACACACATCTTATTGGCACGGTATTTCTCTGCTACAAGCCTTATTTTTTTAATCTTTGGCCATGTTTTTGAGTTATTTAGAAGCTACAAGGTGTGAAAAAATTAATAGATCCGAACCCTGGGTGTAATTTTTTCCCATTAAAGACCATGCGTCATCCCTTTTAGAATCATATTTCATGTTGGTGTTGCATCTCTCTCAGATGTAACTAGTGAATAAAGAAACGATACTCAAGAGAATGGCACATGGTCTGAAATCAAGCTAAAGATAACTATTTCAAGTGTCATGGCTTAACTTTAGTGAGAATAAAAATCAAATTAAATAAGTTCAAGAAAACTTTTTTTATCACAGAAGATGCTCACCTTCCTTCCAGGGTGCATGTCTTCACTTCTTCAAGGACAGATTTCCCTTCTTTTTTGTTCACTTCCCAAAGGTGAATACTGTTCTGTTCTCCATCGTCACACACACTGATTATTCTTCCCTGTGGAATAAATTTGAAAATGTTATGAATCTACCTATTCTTTTTACAAACAATTTATGTCTGACATATATATCATGACACTACAATTGACTTTTGGGTCAAATCTTTCAATGTATGCTTTAGCTGCCAACTTTCAGACCAATAAACAAAGACTCAAAAGTCAGTGTCACTCCTACCTTTGTTATGTATTAACAGGGTAACCTTATCATAATTACTTGCATTTAAATTAAACATTTCTTGGCAAGCTACTAATTTTTTTAGGTGCAATTGCTTATTTTGATTTATAATATATGCATAATGAATCTGAACTTAAATTCCCTATATTGATGGCCTCCAATCGCAAACATGAGTCAGGCTTCTCTTACAAATGGATGGATTTTCCTAAGTTACAGCTAATTTACGTCATGCATGACCAGTAAATCCAAGAGTTCAAATGAAGTTTATTAACATTTCAAATCTCTGATGAAAGGCTCCGATATTCCAAAAAAAATTCATGAATGATTGTGAAATATTTACAAAAAGAGTTCACTTGCCAATCACATCGCTAAGTATCAGCTTCAAAAAAAATATTTTTAAAATAAAATAAAACTCCGAAACTCCAATCAAAACATTTGGGTTAGATGTAACTAGAATAAGAATCAAAAATCAAGCCAAGTATTTTGACACTGAATTCTTTAAATTATTAACACAATCATAATTTATTCTCAAGACAGACATTTTACAAGTCCTGGTTGATGAATTTTTAGCCCCTTGCAACATGTCAGAATGCAGCCCAATTTGGAGGACAAAACAACAGGTTTCCAATTCTCAGGAGATTGAAATTCTTTTGTTCTGTTCTCCAAATTGAGCTGCTTTGACATCATGTGCAAGGTGTCTATGCTGTTGCATGTCCTCAGGCGAGGTTGTGGAATAATGAATTTTAAAATTGCAGCCAAAGTAATTTGAACACTAACATATATAATTTGTTCGCAAGACGGACCTTTTACAAGTCATGGTAAATGGCCTATTCATGCTGTTAAGGTACTGTGTCACGTACTGTATGAGGTTTGGTAGAATAAAGAATATGAAATACAGCCAAGCAATTCAATACTGGGATTTTAAATATTAATTCTAATGAAATTTATCGAAAAGACAGACGTCAAGATTTACAAGTCATGTTTGATTAACAACCATTTACTTTGTCATCCTGAGGGAAAGTTATCCTTCAAACCATTCAAATTAATGACACACAATTTTATTATCAGGAAATAAGTAGTTTTATCTACAGGAAAGTCATTCTCCTATTACCAGCAGACAAGAACTAAGTTTCCAGACTGTAAAGTAATCAAACCCAATTAAAAATTAAAATCACTACTTTGAGACTCTGCGATAACTTGGCAAGATCTAGACATTAGTTGGCAAGATTTGTCTATTCATGACAATACAAAACTGGGTTATGTGCTAGTTTAGTAACACGAGTAGTTTTCTTAAATATACGAATGTACTCTCGGACAATAGCTGAATAAACAGAACTATGAACCCTGGCGATTGTGGATGCCAATTTTTTGTAACATTTTTGTCACATGATAAATATACAGTAACCAATACGTAAAGAAAACTGTTATTGTAGGACTGTACTATCCTATTATGGATGACCCTGGCTTGCATGAAGAAATCATATAAATAGTCATGGGATTAATCAAGTTTGAAAATTGCCAACAAAGTTCGTTATGAACTTCCAAAGTATGACTTGAACTTTGGAACTTTAGAACGAACTTCGGAATCTACCAATCTACCATGGTTGTTATTATGGTTATCACAAGAATAATTAATAAATTAACTTTTGGGGGGAAAACCTAACAGCTAAATCCAAATAGACAACATTTGATATCTTGAAATTCAGACTTGATTGTGAGGCTTTAGTTGTACGGTACTTCATGTATGGTACAAACACAAGGATCACCGAATACATATATTGGAAGGAATAAAATAATGTACCATATATGATGTTCCTACCTTTCGGCAATAATAAGAATGCTAGTCAGTTCAATACTCAACAATGTTATACTTGAATTACAACACTATATCTAATGGTCCTTTTAAGGTTTAATGGAGTTTTGAATATCTGGAGAACCTCTGTATTGTACTAGAATTTTAATATGTCAAACATTGGCTATTCAATTTGTGAGTAAGCCATGTACTGACTTTGATCAGCCCAGAGGTTGTTTCAGGGTATCAGGTTATGAATAAGATTTAAAAAATAGATTATAATCATATTTCTTACATTATTTCAATAACATCTTTACTGGTGTGTTTTTAATCCACATTACTAACTAATAAAAGAATAATATAAATTATGACCACACATTTGAAAATACATTTATGACCAAATAGGAATTTACCGACAACATAGACATTTAGTACCGACAATATAGACATTTAGACATAATTATGCAAGTGCTTTCAAGAAGAATACCAATATCCCAAGAACCTTAATATGGATTGTTGAGTACAATCGTATATTTATATCAATCATAGTCATGCTAATCCTTGGGCTACTACCCATGCATATCAAATCATATGCAGTTCAATAACAAGTTATATAATGCAAAGACGTAAATAGTACTTAGACATGCAATCCTGCAACTGAAAATTCAACAACTTGAGTATGTATATTCCAAACCTATATTTAACAGAATATTTTAATACTTAGACCAACAATAATAATATTACAAAACAATTATGTCCAATTCCAATAAAAACGTTTAAATTTTCAATCTCAGAATTTTGAATTATTTTTGAAGTTATTCAATTTACAATCCTTTTTCTGCTCTGGTTAACCAATTAGGGTACAAAAAATGCAGAAAATATAAGATAATTACCACCTTTTTTTATTCCCTTTTAAATACTGATATATATTTTTCTATCAATTTTGTAGAATTATTATAGTTTATGCTAATAGAAAAACTGAAAATCCTATACCCCGTTCACACTATAGCTTAAACATGTTTTAAAGTAGTTTAACTAAACATGTTTAGAAAATTATTTACAAACATTGTTCACTCTTTGATAAAATAATACATATAAACTATCCTTCATATTGTACTGAACAGATTAGAGATAAAATAATTATATTGAAGCTTTCTAGTCTCTAAACATTTTGTTTAATAAAAACTCAGTTTAACTAAACAGGTTGGGGTACTAGATTAGTAATAAGAGTCATGCAATTTTCAATGGCAAAATCAAAGCGGAATTGCATTTACCCTGGAAGACCCACAGTGTAAAATCTTAAATTCAGATATATTTTTTGAAAAGCTAATTCTAGCGCTATAAGGTAGTTTTGTGATTGCAGAAAAAAAGCCTATAATTCTGTAAGAGCCCCAGGGATAATCACATCTTGTTGCTCAAACAGTTTTGCATCAATGAAATTAGAAATTTTATATGCATGGATTGTGCAAAGGCTTGTAGAGAAATATAGCCAAAGAAAAAAGCATAAAAACGCTTTGAATAATATCAGAATCTTGGCAGCGAATAGACATCTTGTTAGGCTGATGATGATCCAAATGCAAACAAGATCCTTGCAAATTACACAAAATTATTATTAGGGGTTTCTAAACCAAAGGCAAAATCAGTCTTGAACCAAAATTTGGTAGTCTACCACAAACTTCAAAACAAGTATCAAAACAAAGTCCAAAAACATAAGTAATCTCAATTAAATTTGTACAGATCTTTATAGAAGTCATATAAAATATAATTTCCTCAAGCTTTAGTTTATTTTCCAAAGAGATTTAAAACAGCTCTTATCAAGTAAGGACAATTCAAATTGTATTTGTTCACTAATAAGGAAACGTCTTAGAATAGACACAGAGGGTGGTTGGACATCTAATGTACATTACGAGAGCAGGGGTCTTTGCCTATTATTATTTGTGCAGACTCATGCAGATTATAATAGGCACAGGCCCCTTTTATACAGGCTAAAATACAGACAACTTGGGGGAAAAACTTCAAAATAATTATAATACTGACAAATGGGTCAAATATTACCGGATCACTTCTCGCACATACTCAAGTTCTACAATAAGAATTCAATAACATTATTTTGAATTTCTGATTCAAGTTGTCAATCTTCCCTTTGTTCTCAAATTCACAAAGGTTTGAAAACGATATACGAAACTAGGTTTAAATTCTGTTCTAAGTAGACAATCTTGAGAATTTTTGGATGCAAGACTCTTAGGAAATATTTTTTTTATTGTATGGATTTTCAACTCCCAAGACCAAAGCCCCACCCTAATGTTGCGAACAACTCCCTTCAGATGGAACTTGCTAGCGGCGTTCTAAGTCAATAGTGAGCAGTTAGGAATAGATCTCAAGATCTTACCTGCTCTGGGAGAAAGTGCAGTTCCTGTATTCTTGTTTCTTCTTCATGACACGCAGTCAGCTGAACCCCTGGTTTTCCATAGCTGTTCAATTTGAAGTTAAAGAAGCAAAGATGTCGCCATTTTGGCGTTCGATATGAAATATTATTTCAATCTAACCTCGAAATAAATATATGAACTGATATAAAAATAACGTTCCATGGACACAAAGATGAATTTTCAAAGATAGGAAATCAGTCTGCAATAATAGGAAATCAAAGAATAGGACAATTAATGATATATAAGCATCGCTGAAGGGAGATCAGACTGGTCGTACGTTGGAAACGACTCTAGTCTTGCAACCCAAGTATACACTTTATTAATTGCCCTGCATATGCAAACTTACTAAACACGTCCTGAAAGTCTTCCCTAAAAGTTCCCAACTCCCAAACTTACGGTAGTAATTTTTAAGCCAAAAAACTTAAAAAACCTATGAAAAGAAGAATAAATTCGTCGATTGGAGCCGCCGAGAGGCTTCATGATAAATATCGGCTGGCTCGCAGTACAATTTATTTTCAGATCAAAGATTAAGTTCAATAGAATATTTTTCCCTTATAGGAAACTTTGAATGGAGAAAATACCTCAATTCAATGACCTGCATTTATTGGATTTCTTACGAATAAAATAGAAGCTGGTGTACGAAAATAAACTGGTTTTACTACACGTGTAGCAACAACTTAACTATCGCTTGAAACCTCGAACGAACTCAACTAACGACCATTATTAAATAAATTCTCCATGGAAAAGTACTTTAATCCAAAAATTTAAGATGCTCCGTGAAGCACCGAGACGAATACGTGAGGCTTTGGAGTGAAAAATTTCAAAATGGCGAGCTGCATATTGCCCAACGATTTCCGTTGTCCCTCAATGTTTATTCAACATATCGCTGCGTATCAAGCAACAAAAAAAATCCCCTAAAAACCCCCATATTTCTGAATGTTTGAGGGTTTGAATTCCAGCTATTTTGGATCTTCAATGACTCGAATTCATGGAAAACCAGCCCTTCTTTTCGCACCAACCCAGTCGCATGCAGAATTTTTACTCGCAAATCTAAATTACAGCGTTTATTCTTCGGGGTCCTAATTTTGAGTACATTAAATTCGCATTTAGATCTTTTTTGAGGTTACCGTTTCTCGATAAAAATCCAGAGCATTCGAAAATATATATAACTCTGGGTTCTATTCGAGTGATTTTATACCACAAATTTATTCACTTTTGGGCGTTAGAACGTGTTCCTCGAGACAAAAGCTCGCGTCCGTTCAGAATCTAACTGTCTGGAAGACTGTAAATTCAATCTCAACGACTAAAGCTTCAAACTGAAAGGATACATTCTGAGAGTTCCATCCTCTGTACCAATAGCTAGCAATTGCAGCTGAGGATCGTGAGCTAGAGCGCTTGGTTTGTGTGGAAATCCATGTTCGATAGTCTAGAAGAGAGAAGAGCAAAGCACATGTCACACGCGGACTGCAATCGCTACTTGAGCATTGTGGAAACTAGGAGCTTTACCTTGTTGAAGGCGAACAGTTCCTGCCCGAGTTTGTCCTTTATGTGAGCATCAGTGGACTTGCCACGGTATCTCCGTACAAGCTTCAACATATTTGGTGCTGAGTGTAAGCTGAAATCCAAAATCCGCCAAAGCACAGGAATTATTTATAAACGAGTTCCAGTGGAGGTTGAGCAGACTCGATCCAAATCAATCACGCCTTGCACAGAATATTGGGCTTGAGTCACATGACACCCTGTCAATCAAACTAAGCCGAGCCAATCAGAACGCAACTTTTGATTACCGCGCCGAGCAAGTTCATTTCAGCTGTCGACATGCTATTGGCTTTTCGTTCAATGTCAAACAAAGTTGAGAGAATTTTTTTGCGAGGTATTTTTGTGTGTATTTAAGGAGGTTTGAATAAATTTACCAGCTTTATCCTTTGTGATAATATTTATTTATTGCACATGATTGTGTGATGTTTTGATGACGTGGGCTGGTTAGGCCCTAGAGATTTATAAACTCTTTGATATTTTTACGCGCCAAAACCGAAGCGTCCGCAAAGCAACCAAGCATTAACTTTGTACCCAAGCTTAAAACCTGCTTGCTCTTAGACAAAATATCAACCATTCCTATTATTCTCCATGGTTTTTGGTTATACCTTTGGCTTCCTTTATTTGAATATTTCAAACCGTGTTAGCCACGTGTGCTAAAAATAATACATTCTTCGAAAATCATAAACAGCAAACAACGTACTGAAGTATGCAAATTTCAACTCGTCCCAGCCAGTCTGAAATTTACATCTGATACTGGCATCGATACTGGCATCGAGACCGGGTCGAGTGATGTCGTATTTTTTTGTCTCAAAATCCATAAAGTATTCCCTTTAATGTAATACCATTCAGTTTAAGGGTTAATTGAGGATATTTTACAATTTTTTTAATGAAAAATGCCCGACAGGACAATATTGTTTTTTTAAAGTAAGTCAAGTTTCGAACAATCCATTTGTAAGTTGCGGCTTGTATTACCTCGAAGGTATTTTTAAACATGAATAAGATCTTCAATATATCTGACTTTAATGTATAAAATGTAATTCTCACTGTCCAAAGCGTTATCTTACAGTTTTTAAATTAGACCCTACTGATTCTCCTAATTATCGAAATATTTTCACTCAATGTTTTATGTGATATACTTCCAACTTTGAGGAGAACAAAGAAAATACAAAAGTATAATTATCAGTAAAAGAGTGAGAATTTTATACGCTAATTAGGAGGGCGTTTGAAACATTATCTGCCTTAGCTAAAAGACTGAAATAAAAGCCCTAAAAATTCTTTACTTTGTCTTCCTGTGAATCTTTAAAACCTCCTATAATCGTGCGTTCCTAACTTTATTTTCAAAATTCTTCCAAAATATTTTCTCGGGATAATAAGCTTTAAATATTTAAATTATTGCGTTTAATATGAATAAATATTAATGAAGAAAAATACTCTTGTTAGTATGAGTCATATGACAAGCCAAATATATTATTCGACTTTGCACATCCGCTCGGACGTACATACCGCATCGCTCATGATTTGGAAGGAGCTCTTTGGATCGAAGGCGCTCTTTGGAAGGCGCTTTCCCTTCCGTAATGGTTTGGTAGTGACTTGCCCTTAAGATTAACCTTTCTGGAGTAAGAAATTCATATTTGATATACCGGTAGTGCAGTGCATAAATCTTAAATTTTGTTGACTGATCTGGGTTTTTCAAGTAGTTTGTCGAAAGAGTATTCATTCGTGTCGGAGGGCGTACAATTTTGTCACGATCATTGCCCAAGGGTATAAGCCTTTAGTCATACAACTATGAAATTAGTGTATTTGTATTTGTATAAGCAGGGATAATCTGTTCAGTAAAGCTTTAGGGTGAGGAAATAAAAAGTGCCAATCCAATTTATCATAAATATCATAAGTACATAAAAAAAAATTAAAAATCATATTCTAAAAGTTTTAAAATATATATAGTAATAAATCCACCAAGTTGGTCAAAACAGGCCAGTTTGGAGCGTGTTTCATTGTTTTCACAGTTTTATTTGTACCCCCTCCTAAACAAAACTACCGCAGTCTCGCTGGGGGTCCTAGACCAAGCGATGACGTAATCAGTGAACAATACTATTTAGCAAGGCACTTACGACATTTCCGGTTTTACACGTTTAAAACACCAATGGTATTTCCAACACAACGAGCATCTCAAAACTCAGGAAACGAGGTTTTGTTGGTTACTTCTAACTTATATATAACAAAACTGGCCATAAAATTTCATATTTTTTGAGAATTTCGTTTATTTGTTTAAAATATTTTTTTAATGATTTATAATTCGCTTCATCACCACTGGATGTTACGTTACCACCATAATTAATTTAACATTTTAATTTGTAAAGTTATAAATAAAGCTTGGTCACTCGGCCATATATATTTTTTCATAAGCATATATCAATTTATAATGATTTAATATTATTCATGCAGAGTTCGGATCGTAGTTTCGGATCGCATCCTAACAGTCAAATGGCTTTCTTTTGTTTTCCAATCACAAGAGGTTGTACATCAGAGCCTCGTATTTCTTAGTACCCCCTATGCGCACATATACATTTCTATAAAAAAAACTTGCCATTCGGCTGGTAAAAGTTCCACACGAGACCGGAAATGACATCATCAATAGTAACCCATAGCCCAGATTTTGCTAGATACCGAACGACACAACGGTTCCTGCTGGGAGTGGCTGCACCCTGCCTACCCAGGGAAATCGAGGCGGAGTACTACTTAGAAGCGGGGGAGGTGCTTAAGTTTCGCTTTTCACGTTTCAACGGATTAATACACTAGCCCATATCTGGAGCTTTTATACAGGGTGTCAAGAAAACCGCAGACGAGATCAAGGCGTGGTATTCACGGGTGGGTTCGTCCGAGGATGCATTGCGATGGATCGATCTATAGTCTACACGCGTTATTTGGGTGCGTGAAGTCACTGATTACGTCACCGAAAGTGACATCATCATAAGAGCAAAAATGGGCCAGGCTAATAAGACATTTGCATTATACCGCACTAACCTCTACTACCAGAATCCCTTGTAAGTAAGTAAGTAAGTAAGTAAACTTTATTTATAGAAGGTTTAAAACAGTATTTACAAAATACACCAGTTTAGCATAGCTAATCTTGCATTGGGCCTTCTAGGCCTTGCACACTTTCTTTTGTTTAAGAAAGAAAATTCGCGAAGCATTCTGGTAGTGGTGGTCAAATGACGCCATCATGCAAATGTCCTATTATAAAGGATTGCTCAAGTATAAAGATATTTAGAAAATTTGAAGATAACCCTCATCATCAGGATCCTTCCGTGGTAGCAAACTTGTTGTTGTTCTCGATGTATTCTTCAAGGACTTTTAGAATATCTAACGTCTCTTCCGAAGCCATAGCCAGGGCTTCTTGTTTAGTGTTGTGGAGGAGGACTGGGCCATTCCCGCATTTGAGTAAAAACTGGTATGACCTGAGAAACAAGAAAAACACAGCAATGCACCTTTCCATAGTCTTCCCACAATCCCTTATGATCCGAGCATGAGGTTGAGGTCAGGGTAAAATTTGCATAAAAATGTATAAAAAATATGCAAATTTTACCATGACCTCGAGCTCGCGCTGGGATCATAAGGGATTGTCGGAAGACTATGGAAAGGAGCATGAGAATAAAATGGGGACTGGGATTTCATTGTATCGCGTATTTTTGCGCCAGATTCACCATTTTCCATACGTCAGTTCACTGGTCGCAGACAAAGCATTCAGTCGAGGCTGCAAGGTAGTTTTAAAATATTATTCAAATTTGATTCTTGCAGCCTCGACTGAATGCTTTGTCTTTGACCAGTGAGCCGATGTATGGAAAATGGTGATTACGTACCCAGGATTTCCAATGAGAGAGGCTAAGCAAATCATTCTTCCCTCCCCTCCCTCAAAACATATGCACGTTACGAATAAACTGTGTATAGGAAAAGGACACCAGGCACCCTATACTAACAAATCATCCCTCCCCTCCCCCCCTCAAAACATATGCACGTTACGAATAAACTGCAAATAGGAAAAGGAAACCAGGCACCCTATACTAACAAATCATCCCTCCCCTCCCCTCCCTCAAAACATATGCACGTTACAAATAAACTGCAAATAGGAAAAGGACACCAGGCACCCTATACTAACAAATCATCCCTCCCCTCCCCTCCCTCAAAACATATGCACGTTACGAATAAACTGCAAATAGGAAAAGGAAATCAGGCACCCTATACTAACAAATCATCCCTCCCCTCCCCTCCCTCAAAACATATGCACGTTACAAATAAACTGCAAATAGGAAAAGGACACCAGGCACCCTATACTAACAAATCATCCCTCCCCTCCCCTCCCTCAAAACACATTCCTTTTACATAAGGCGGTCCTACACACCACAATTTATTGTTGCGTCACAACTAGTCACAAAAACGACAAACTATTGACCAGATGAATTCAATTTTTGCCCGCCCACCGGCTATTTTCCAAGTAGTTTAGGTCAACCATGCATTCATCATACCAGACAGCATTTTAGACCCCCTCCCAAGATATTGACCAAAGAAAAACAATTCCCTGCAGGGTCGAATTCATCGTTTTCACTTTCCAATAACCGTGTTTTGGCGACGTTTTATGTAATTACGTCAATAAGCATCGAGTCCACGAAAATTCAAGCGCATCGATATCTATTTTAAAATAGACTCAAATTCCCTTGAGTTATTTGTGAAGGAGTTTCACAGGATATGGGAAAACATGTGATTGAACTCTTGAAGACCCAGACACTGCGTTCCTTCACCTGTGGTTCCCGCACCGTCAGTTTAGATGTGGAGCTCGATTATTTACAACCAGTGCTATTTTTAACTCCATTTTGTTTGGCTTCTAAAATTTTATTTTGTCTCAAAAGACTAGTTGTGAAAGGTTAGTCCCGTTTAAAATTCTTTATGCAAAACAATCCATGTTTTCATGAGTTAGAGCTGATAATTCTCTGCGGCATATTAAAAGCGTTATTTCATCTCTTACAAACACCTGTTTATAATCATGATACTATTTTACCAAAACCTTCAAAATCTTTAAATTTCATCAAACCCTGGAGCAACGTCTAAGCTAATTATCTAAGTCAGTTGTGATAAGAAGGTAAATTTTACACCGTAAAAAATAAGAAAGATCACTTACTGACGTTTCGGACGCTAGTCCTTCGTCGGAGTCTAAGTCAGTGCACGGTTAACTCACAAAATGCAATCGAATTATTGCTAAAGGTTTACTCTTTTTCAGTCTTAATCATCATAACAGAATATGGGTTCTTATCTGTTAAGTAAGCTCGAGGGAAATCAGTGAAAAATAACCGAAAATCGACGAATAAGACTCTCCACTTATGTTAACGGTTTTTTTCTTCGGTTGAATCGACGTGCAATCCTCTCAGGTTCTTAGTTTAGGATTGAGCTTAAAATTCAGAGGCGAATTTTTGTTGCGAATAAATTGGACATCATTAAGACTTAAGATACTATAATCTTTGAAGATTAAAATAATCAGAATTACTACATCAAAGCTTGCTGTCTAGCTCACGAAATACGTTTTTGCTTCGTAAAACCACGCAAGACACGAAAATAAATACTGAAATCAGGTCAATCAGGTTACGCAAGATGAAAAGTCATATTTATAATCATTTAGTGAGATGAGTTTTGTAGTTTCGTCGTACAGTCAAATCTCTACACAACGGCCCGGCACCGTCGTGACAAAATTTTGTGGCCGTTGTAGAGAGGTGATCGTTGTAGAGAGGTTTCAGTTACAGTATATGTATGAACTCATTGGTAACCGGGGCAAAATTGCCTGGCCGTTGTGTAGAGGTGGATGTTAGTGGAGGTTCGCCTGTATTCCAAACTTTCCTAGAGCTTGTATATTTTTACTTCCAATCTCTTCAGCATTTATAATGTTTTCCCATTTTATGGTTAATTGTGCCTAATTTTTGTTTAAAGACAGACTTGCGTCTTATGGAGTGTGTGGGGAACACGTTTTCAGTCACGGCCTCTCCCTTACGACTTAGGATAGCGATATTGGGTCCAAAACTGATCTACAGCTCAGCCCTTCATTTGTTCAACAACAACTGCAACTTCCACCTTACTTTCCACTATCTGTGTCCGCCATTTTGTACTAGATAAATCAAGTCTTGTCAACATGACAGATATAAGCAACCTACTAGGATTGTCCCTACTATATATATATATATATATATATACCCTATTAAGTAAATCTCGTTCCCAGAGCCTGCGTTTCTCTTGGTCAGCACCAAGAGAAACGCATGCTCTGGCATGGGGACGAGATTGCCTATTCAGCATACCCAATAGCCCACTTCCGGAATATGCTTCGCTTGTCACGCACAAAGGTTTCAATGTGAGGCTTCATGACAAGAGAAGAGAATAACTTTAATTTAGCACGGAGCCTCGTACTGAAACCTTTGTGCGTAACAAGCGAAGCATATAAAATTCGGAAGTGGGATATTCTTATATACCCCGAGAAAACGGATTCAAAGAAACCAATCCGAGGAACCCTGGGTACGAAAATGAGTCACCCCGTCCGGTTTCACTCTTCTTACCACAGGAACCCCGCTCTAACACATATAGCATCTACCGATGCTTATTCTCATTTCCCAAAATCCATTGATATCCTGTTATTATCTAAGACTGTCTAGGTCTTATTGCTCAATTTAAGAGAGTGCAGGTGCTGCACGTGTATTTTGCCCATAGTTTATACGTTTATCGACAAGGCGGCAAAGTTCTTTTAACCCCCGTTGTAAGTCAGTGACACAAAACTGGAATTAATATTTCAGACCCAGTTTATGTCAAATTTCCCATTTATGAGAGCTGTAATCGTAATGAAAATACTGAGAGATTTGGTTACATCTGTTCAACACGAAATATATTCAATCAGAAAGACCAAATTAAAATTTGTTATTTTAATTTTTTTTTCTTTCTTTCTTGTCCTTAAAATTGATCCCGTTCATGCCTTCAAAACGTTTTCCTTCGTGATAAAGAAAGATTCATTCGTTCTTTCTTACATTTCCTCGTCCATCTATCTATTCATTCACTTAGCTATGATTTATCCATACACATTTTTGTCATCCATTCATTCGATTTCATTCATTTTTTATTTATTCATTCATTCATTCATTCATTCAGTACATTATTTCAATGAGTTTTTATACATTCATTTGTGTTTTTTCTCTCTCTCACTTAGCACGGTTCAAAACTATCATCCTTCAGTTTTTAAAATACCAATCTTGATAAGACGAATGTTATAGTTCCTGCACGATCATAACTTTTAATATCTTCTTATCTATACCATCTTATTAAAATTCTTCATAAAAACACTGATGGCGATTATTTCTAAATAACACAGACGACTGTCTCCAAAAATAACCGCAAATAGAAAACAGTGTCTGGAGTTTGATATTCGATCAAAAACGTCACAAAAAATCACATTAATGTCTACGGTATGAAATAATTTAGAAGCGGAAAATACTTTTGTTCCTATTCCGTTTTACTTCTAAAGCTAATGCGCAAACATTTCTTTATTCAAAGCGGCTTTACTTGTCTGAGTAATACATTGAGATGATGACTGACGTCTTTGTACTGTTTATTCGAGTAATTATCGAGGAAGAGAGATATTATACAAAGGTTTTTTTAGTCAATTAAGATGTGAGGCTCCGATAATTTATTACTAAAACATTCAAGTCTTGTCGGCATATCAAAGGTTTTGCTTTTAGTTTCGAAAAGACGTTACGAGAGAAAAACATAAAGCAGAGACATCAAAAGCAGGACACAGCGACTCTTAAATGGCTTCCCAATTCAAGCACTGTGATTGGTTGGTTAAAATGTTCGAGAGTTTTGATTGGTTGAGAGCGAAAGCCGACTCCTACATTTTTCTAGCAAACAGGACATGACTTGCCAATAATACAAGAGGAGTAATATTAACTAAATTTGTTGAAGTCCCAGACTAGATTAATTAATTATTTTTTTTTTGGTGATACGTTTAGTATGCATAACCAATACGGCACCTTTTATTCTCGGTAATGAACCAAAACTGGAAAGTTCTGTGTACACCCAGACGGATTAACCCTGGGTTTGAGTTGATCCCCTCTTAAGGATTCCTCGTGTGTTGGTTCTTAGATAAGAGTAAAGCTGTTTTTTAGTTTCAGGGATATAGCAAGCTTAAGTTTTATTTGAAAAATCAACTTCTAAATTCCAATTCGATCAAGGAATGAGAGCCACAGTTTTGTTAGCCATTGGCTATTAAGTGCTACCCTCGTAAAAACAAAAACAAGGACGGAACGTGACTGAACAAGGTTTTTTTTAAAGCGGTGTTAGGCAACGGGTAGGTCATGAACGAAAATCCCTAATAACTTCAATATTTAATTCGATGATCGTGTTTGAGACAATCTACTTAAAATAACGAGGCTTTTTTTGTTGTGAATGAAGAACGCATGCTATTGATGTGGATTAGGGAGGACACTTCACGTCTGGATTTGTGGGTCGATTTCTGTACCTGTTTAGATGAATTCGCTTTGGTGCGAGTTTGCCTACAAGTATGTGTTTTTAATTTTGTGCATGTGTTTACTGTTATGCGCGTATCATCGTGAGTGTGTACCCTGGTGCACGTGTACCGGGTCTTCGTGCGCGCGCACCTTAATGTACTTATAACTTCTAAATTCCAATTCGATCAATCATTCGATCATGCGTGAATCTAACGCGTGTATACCTTCTTATATGTGTACCCTGTTTAATCCGCATGTACCAAGCTTTGTGCATGTGAAGCTTTTAAACTGCACCTACACCTTCGTGCGTAAATCTAGGTAAACGTGTACCTTTGTGTATGTGTACACTGATGTGCGTGTACCATCGTGCGCGAGTATCTTTGTGCGCGTGTACCTAAATGCACCTATACCTTCATGTATATATCTTGGTGCGCGTGTACATCCGCGCGGTGAACCTGAGTGCGTGTGTAACTTCGTGTATGTATTTTGGTGCGCGTGTACATTCGCGCGGTGAACCTGAGTGCGCGTGTACCTTCGTGGAAGTTTATTATTATGCACCTTTACCTTTGTGTGTGTGTACTGCGAACGTGCGCCTTTGTTTGTGTACAATTTGACAGACGAATCCGAATACACCTTTTTACCGATACGACGGCCATCTTGAATTTTATTGTTTTGAGTAAGACATTATGGGATGCTGAGGGGCAATTATTGGAAAATTTATGGTATGCACAGCTGTCAGAGTGTCTTTTTATATAATTTAACGTTATCCAATGAGAAGCACATCTAAAAACCAACTGAATTTGCTGTTAGTTGGAGCAGTATGTGAAACACGAAAGCGTAAAATTATTTGAGAAAGTAACCCCGCCACTCTTTGCTTTATAAATATTTCTACATTTGCCCCATCAGCATCCCATGATTTAAGATGGCCGCCGTATTGGTAAAAAGGTCTATTAAAGGCACAAGTACTGCACGTGATTTGAGATAACATCATAGCCATCAGAAGGCAGCCACAAGGCGCTCATTATATAGAAAACATGGATACATAACATGCATCTTACCTGTACAAAGCATAGTGATCCGTCTCTGCTTGTCTGAATAACCTCTTCAGGGTGTTCAAATCATGGTTGACCTACAGGGAAAAAAAATCACTTGAGTAACAACCAGCTGAGTTGACCCTCACAACAAACTCAAGGTCAACCAATCAGAATTGAGGATTCGACATCGTATTTTGATTAGGATTTCCCATTATTCTGCCAAAAGAATTTATGAAATACGAGTTCTTCCTTCTTTAAAATAATCGTAAACGCTAGTGGAACTCATGGCGGAATTATATTTCAATCAACAAGAAAAGTCTACATTGTATACTCGGAAAATGCTCGAAAAATGCTAACCAAAAATAGTGACCCATAATTCCTTTCGGGGAAAGCGATCAACTCAGCTGGAAGAAGACCGCAGGTTTCACTCGCAACGTAGTTCGTCGCCCTTCATAATAGCATTTCATTAAAATATTTATTCATTGAAAAGTGAAAAGATATGATTCCCAAAACATTTTGGGGTCTGTGAAGCAGAATCCTCCACTATCAGAACTACGCGCATACGGTTTCATTTCTTGGTGTGCAGCGCACCGTGCAAGAGAAAAACACCAAACAAAAGAAGAAGAAAAATCATACAAGAATTGGATTGGATATCTTCAAAGCTGCAGCGAGGGGCAAAAAAGTCGACGTAGGGGTGTGAAGGGTGACGGAGGGGTGTGAGGGGTGACGGAGGGGTGTGAGACAGAGGACCCCTCTATAAATCACCCCCCATCCCCAGTGAAGTTGGTATTCTCATTAAAGATTATTAATTAAAAAAATGCGAAGTAGGATCAGAAACTGTTGACCCATTGTGGGGTGCGCACTCCTTGGACCTCTCTTACAGATCCCCCCTGACTTTGATTCGTCCAATTTGAATACCACGCACATTGAGTCCTGAGAAATTTTCTAACTGAATTTAAAAGGACCTCTCGAGAAGTCGACGCAAAGAAAGCGTTGTCGAGACTGTTGAGCCGCTAAAAGGCTTTTCTGCGCGGCCTTTCAGTAGCAATTTAATCCACGTTTGCTTAGTGACAGCTAAAGTAAATATTTTCATCAGAAGGATACGTTGAAATGATATTTAGACTTGCGATGGGCGAAGAAAGACAAAACCGGAAAACAGCAAAGCGGAAACAGGAAAAGAACAAAATAATGGTAAAAAAAACGTGGCTGAATAAAGCGCGTTTTCACCAAACAAAGTATAAGTGAAACCCTTGAGATTCAACACGATTAAGATCGCGCAAGATTTATTTTTGAAACTGCGGAATACGACGGTGCTTGCGGAAATAATCTTACGATTAAACATACAAGTCTGCTGACGCTTATACGCCCCATTCACTTTTTCAACGACACTAGCAGTGCTGACATAGCCTACTAACACCCCCCCCCCCCCCGCGCGCTACTGACCCTCGCCCCCACACCCATTCTGAGAGCCTGGTTACAAAGTTACAAAGCAATTTTTGTATGCATATGAAAATTAATGACTTAAGCCATGTTAAGCCGCCGGCGTTAGCTTCGTAATCGTAATCGCAAGACGCTTACGATCTATTATTCTTTATTTTAGTACTGATCTGTAAGATTTATGTTGTTGGCGAAATAAAACTCAAATTCAAATCTAGTGTGAACCTAAACAGCGCAAACAGAATCATGTACGCCTCGCTTCGGCGCATGCTTGAAAGAAAAAGACAGCCTTCTGTCCCCTTCAATTCCAATTTCGACGTTATGTGAACTAGGCTTTAGGATTTGCAATGACATAAGATGCCGTCTGATTATATTTTCATTAAATGAGTAATTTTGTGCGTTGTGACTTCGGGTTGCGCGACGTCGTCCTCACTGCCGTACCGTGGCCTTGCCGGGCGTCACAGCCATACGTAATGGCCCAGTTTCGATATTCTGGTTGGGTGATCACCCACAAAGCAATTCAAGACGAGGCTCCAGTGAAACAATGGAGTAATCCTGATATATTCTTTTGTTTCCCCGGTGCCTTGTCTTGAATTGCTTTGTGAGTGACCACTCAACCAGAATATCGAAAGTTGGCTATTCACTCCATTGAATATGGGATGATAATACACTTACTCGTAGTTTATAGTTTTCAATGACTTCTCTGAGAAACATTGGATCATTTGTATCTCCACTCAGCATCGTCATCGCCCATTCTTTACAGAATGTTGTAGCTTCTGTAGATTAAGGATTATCAACACTATCAAAACACAGAAAGGATGGGATTAACCAGAAAGATGCCAGTTCTCTTCCTAAGATAGAATTGCACTTGCACTTCTTTTTGCAAAGAATAATTCAGTAATTTTCAGAGTTTCTTTATTTCTTTCTTTTTTCTAGAATCAAATATCTGGGGAGTTTAAAGCTACGGACACACGGTGCAACATTGCGCACAATGTAGCAGGGAATCAATGTTGTGAGCCATGTCACATGAGCTACACGCAATTTGTTACACGCAATGTGTAGGAAGTGATCCTACTTCAGCAGCATTGCCTGCAATATTGCACATAATGTTGCAGCATATGTCCATTCCTTATAGAGAAGAACAGATCAAGCCAGATAGAAAGTAGGCTGTGAGGGGCACACCAATATTTTGGGATTGCAACAGGAAGACACTCTTTGACGTTACAGGGGCGGATCCAGGAATTTGTTCAGGGAGGGGTGCAGGGCAGAAAGTCAGCCCAAGGGGGCGCAACCCTCAGAATCAAAGAAAGAAAACATCAATTTTTCCATTCAGTATGGTACGATCACATATACATTTCATAAAACATTACGTATTGGGAATCTTCAAAAAAGGGAAACAAAGTTGCTGTGAGGGGGGGAGGGGGAGTGCGCACCCCCTGCACCCCTCCCCTGGATTTGCCCTTGTGTTGCCTTATTCCCCCTTCAATCACCATGGTTAGACCCCCCAAAATAAGATTCTTCTCCACAACCCCTGTTGTTCAGTGGGCAAAGGCTACACACAAGACATTAGGGTTTTCTGTAGTAATTCCATATCCTCTATACAATATGCTCACCTTTAGTGCTCAATTTGCATCTATTATCATCTATATCTAGGTTCAAAGAAGTTGGTAGAAAGTTTGTTTCTTCAAGGGACTTGCCCTGTAGAAAGAAAAGTAATAACCGTTAAAGTGAGATGCGTAACATTTTGACCACTTTTAATACATTTGCATACTCCTATTCACAGGCTTTTTGCTGCCAAACAAGTTTTTACACCCATTATTTGGTAAAACCAGACAGCTTAGCATCAAAATGTGTCAGTCTAAAGTACAAAATCCTGTGCATAGAAGTATGCAAATACATTAAATGTGGTCCTACTTCTTTGCGTCACGCTACCACAGCAGCCCCAAAAGTAAAACAGAACACCTACAAAAAGTGTGATAATTACATGTACGTACCTCCATCTGATTCATGCCTGCTGGTAGGTTCAAAGTGTTCATAGTACTACAGGCATTAACAAACCTTAACAAACAAAATATAATATAATCAATTTATAGATTATTATTTTGTAGAGACGATTATATGATGTCGACCCAGGATTCATTTAAAATACAAAACTACTGTCCTGTAAGGTAATGCCAGTTTTCAATTAATAAATGATTTTTATTACCAAAATATATGTTGTAGTAGAATTTTGGTAAGTTTACTTGAAAGTCACATAGTAAAACACACAAGAAAAGAGGACAGATACCTGGGTCAATGTCATCTCATTAGCATTTTTAAATTCTAAACCTTTACATCTCTGAAATGAGAAGTCCATATCCTGTAAAACTGTGCCATTGTATTATACCCTACTTGTAGAAGTGATTATCAAACCAACAGGGTTGATAGGCACTTTAAAATTCAGCCTTGATATGGAGGCTATAGTTGTATGATACTTCACGTATCGTACAAACACATGGATCACCAAATACATAGCATACCTTTCAGCAATAATAAGAAAAGTTTGATAGAAATGCTAAATAATTGTCAGTGGTTTACGAAAATATAGTTAAAAAAATGACGGTAGTTTGAAAATAAGTGATGGTATATTGTCAGTGGTTTACGAAAATATAGTTGAAAAAATGATGGTAGTTTGCAAAGAAGTGACGGTAGATTGTCGGTGGTTTATAATAAAATATGTTGAAAAAGTGATGGTAAGTTGTTGGTGGGTTCAAGGCAGATATCGGTAGAGTGTTGGTAGGTTGCCGGTAGGCTAACGGTAGCCTAACGGTGTGGTGTCGGCCGATACCCTACCGACACCGATTTGGGGGTCGTATAGTTTACTTTTACCAGTCAGTTCCATAGGTTATAATCAAATCTACAACAGTATTATAATATCACACTATACTGATCCTTTTGAGGTTAAATGAACTATATCAAACATAGCCTATTCTAGAGACTTACATTTTAGTATCATTAGCCAGCTTGGGATTAGTTGATTTGATTTGAAGTTCCATCCCAACAAGGCCCTGTGGAAATCATTAGGCAAAATTATTTGGCTACCATATAAATTTTACTTGATTAAGCGTCATCTCAGCTGTGGCACATATTCAGGGGAAGTGCTTATTTGAGGTGGCGCTCTTTGATATTTTGCTCTCATATGCAGCACTTCGAGGGAGTTGCTCAATCGGGGGCAGCGCTTAAATGAGTAAATATGGTACTTAAAGGTACAGCTTAGAACAGTTAATAATTTTTTGGGAAGGCTGCCAGCCAAATGTACTTCCAGGGCTGCTCAAGGCTGAGAACATATCAATGGAAGGTAATCGTAATCAAATTATTGCAGACTTACACATTGTATCAATACTGACAGGTCCTCTTTGAGCAAAGATACACATCGGCATAGGAACTCAACCTGAAATTATATGGGCTTAATTAATTGCATTGCTGATAATCTTATTGCCATTGCACATTGCAGGTATTGGTGTTGAATATTTCCTTTCTCTAAAAGTGACCAGCATTGCCACCAGCATTATCATTATCATCATCATCGATGATATCATCATTGTCATCATCATCAATACTGACCAACATTGCAATCAGCACCATCATCATGATCATCACTGTTGTCATTATTGTCATCCTCATCACTGACCAGCATTATCAGCATCATCATCAACATGATTGAGGTCATCATTGTCATCATCATCAATACTGATCAGCACCATCATCATGATAATCATTTTTATAAGAGATAAAAGATGAGAAGCTTTTTTCCAAGCCCCTGCACAAGGTATAGTAGTGACTACTGAACAAGTTTTCTATCATCATTGTTGTCATCATCATCATTATAACATGTCACATGAGCCACAACCATCACATCATAACTCATCCCTACTACATAAGAAAGAAACACTTACATTTTCTTCATACCAGTTGTTCAGATGGCCAAACTGTTCTTTGACATCCAATGATTCCTGGACAAGAAAAGTATCAAAGTCTAATATTTTAACACATTTTATACTATGCTTCTCAGATGCAATAGAAGTATGTCACAAAGTTTTGTCAGTGAAATCTGCATGTTGTCAAGGGCAACCTCAAAAACCTCATAAAAAAAAAAAGGGCAACCTCAAAAGTATTTAATAGGAAGCAAGCATAATACTGACATCACTGTGATAAATTGTGGATACAATGATTAGCAGTGTGATTATAGGTGATGTTGCCCCTGGTTAACAATATGCACATTTCACCAACAAAGCTTTGTGACAAAACTTCTGTCACGAAAAACTCAACTGAGAAGCATAGTAACTTTATCCTGGGTTATAAGACCAGATTCTCTAATGTTTACTGGAAAAAAAACATAACCTCCCAAGTAGATAGACCAATGTTTTACTTGGCTATCTATACAGGAAGTCCCAGTAAAGAAAGTATAGTTAATTCACTGAAGTCACCCTCAGCTCACCATCCCTTGAAAATTCAAATCACTAAGTTATATAGGGTAGATATATATATGGGTATTGAAATGTGGAATTAAAATATACATTCTCCTTAGACCCTCCCACCCCTTAGAAACACAATACTCCCTTTATGGGGAAGAATGGTTGTTTGGATATTCCCTCCCTTCCTATTATGTAGAGCACTACTTACTATAGGCGTCATTAGCTCTGGTAATAACATGCTGCTGTAATCATCAAGCTCTTTCTGGAATGTATTTATGTGTCAAAGAACATAACATCTCTAATATATTATTAGTAACATATATATATACTGGTAACATACCAGGGTTAGAATTTCATCTTTTTAATGCCAAGATAAACTTATCTTGTGCATTGAGCAGCTACAAGATAAATGGATTGAACACAAATGTAAAGACCTTATTTTCCTTTGCATATCATTTTTTTCAAAAAAGAGAACTAGCTAGAAAATGTGAGTCCAATTTCTTTTCACTCGATATTTGTAATTTTCAACTCGCATTTAGCCAATTATCTTGTGGGAATTTTGAACCCTGACATACAGTTGTGCTATAGCAGTACTGTATTCTGCAACTGGTAATAATTAAGCAGGCAAAGGATATAATTCTAGTTTAGTTTTGGCATCAGCAACAAAGCACACCACAAAGTCCTTCGATAAATATCTGCCAAGACTCATGAAACTATCACTGGAAGACAAAATGAACAAAAACTTATATATATACAACTTCCTATACCTGGTAATGGGAAAAAAACATGAAAAGAAACCTTCACAATTTGCTAGGGTTACTAAAGTTATCCAAAGTAATTTTCATCTAGGCCCTTCTAGATCAAATTAAAATTTAGAAGCTGATTTTTGCAGAGGGGCAAAACCCAGAGAAAATCCCTCAGCACAAGAGTGGTTACCAACAAACTCTACTTGCACACAATACTTTGCCTGGTGGGACTCGAACCTGGGTCACACTGGTAAGAGGAGAGCGCTCTCACCGCTATGCCACCTGCGCTTCCCAATGATATTTCTTCTTTTTAGTTTTACATCTGAATTAACATAAAAATATTTTTCTTACTTATCGTCATCATCTTCTTTATCCCCTCGCAAAAGGCAATAATAACACTGACTGGTGGTGTTAGGCAGAACATCTTCAATGGTTGCAACATTGCCACTCCCACTATATACTGTTCCTTTTGCAAGGCGTTTTGCTATAAATGTCCGTAGCTCAGTGTCTTGTTCACCTGTTAGGTCTGTACTCAGCAGTGATAAACTAATGAAAAATAAGGAGTTAAAACTGATATCAACTATTTACTGTGGTCCTTCAAGTTACATTGTGATTAGCTTTTTGGAGTAAAATATTAATTTCTTCATAATCCGTCATGGTTTCTCCGTCACCCATCCAGGGACTGCCAGGATCATAACTTTTGAGTTTCCTCAGTGGTCCATGTCATATATATCGTGAATTCTCAGGGACCCCTGAGCATTCTAAAAAGTGGTGCCCAGGGTTAAGATGGAAAATATAAGAGACTAGTATGGGAAAAAGTGGTGGGGCTAAGATTGTAAAACATTTATATAAGAGACTATGCTAGTATGGCGGGAAAAGGGAAAAAGTAGTAGGGCAATAGCCCTACCAGCCCCTCCCCCTGGCATCCATGATTCTTCGTTTACACGTGACATCATAGCGGCCATGTTGGAAGAATTAGACAAAAGATTTTTCAATGAATTCTTTTGTTATATCTTCCAACATGGTGGCCATGGCTTTTGCTAGTTTACCCCCTTGGGAATAAATATCGCAAACCAAGAATGAAAAAAGTAAGGCTGTCTCATTCATATTGTAATAAGCTTTAATCTTAAGCCTTACCTAAAGTCATGGTTAGATGTCGCTTCTTTACGAAAAAAATCCGCCACCGAACCTTCCCCAGCTTCCTGATTTGCTGATGACGTCTTGTCTGTAGGCTCTGCACTGCTCGGCCTAAAAACAAAACACAACTAAAATATACACCTAATCAACTGTTCAGGGCTTGTACAAAGACTCAAAGACTTATTTACCTGTTTGCGTTGTAGGTATAAAGCGCATATCCTCTAAAAACCAGTTCTTTTTCTCTTTCTCTTGATTCTGCAGAGGAAGATTTCATTCCTTCTTCCGCCATGTTGAATCACCTGGTTACTCAGCTGATCTGACCCTGAAGGCTTGGTTACCAATTTTCAAAATGGCGGACGAACTGAAGTGAAAAAGCATTTGTGGCTTTTAATGTATTAAGCTTATTTTTTTAGACTATTACTCAGTAGTATTAGATAAAAAATGGCTAAGAGCAAATACGGGTATGTCAGAAAGTTTGAGCAGAATGATAACTGTCTTTTAAATTGCTGGATCGTTGTCAGAATTGATGGAAGAAATTTTCACAGGTCAGTTGTTTTCTCATAAACCTCTTGAATCCGGGCTTGAATGTACTACAACTTGAATTATATTTCCTCAATTTAGTTTCTTAAATGGATATTGTTTCTGTTTTTATGTCCAGGTTCTCTGATGTGCATGGATTTCAAAAGCCAAATGACTCGAGAGCTTTGAAGCTAATGAATCGATGCGCACAAGCTGTTATGGAGGAGTTTGGTGATGTTGTTCTTAGTTATGGCCAAAGTGATGAATACAGGTATTATGAATACTGGTTTCCTTTCTAAGTTTCAAAGTGTTTTTCTGATACCCATCTGGGAGCTTGTGGTAAAATTAATAATTTTTGGGGGGGGGGGGGGGGTGGTAGGGAGGGGTTAAAGGAGAGATTGGGTAGCCTCCTTACCCCCTTGGTAACATCATCCTTCCTGAACTCACCCTTGGCTGAAATCCATGATCTGTTGATGGAATTATGTAATTTCTCACCATACGTTAAGTAATCCTTTATGTATCAATTATTGAAACTTTCAGCTTCGTATTTAAGAGGAGCACCACCCAGTTCAGTCGGAGAGGAAGGTACGTATAAGATTATGGACAAACTATAGTCTAAATTGTGTATGTTTTGATAGGCTTTTAATTGCTGTAAATATCTCTTCAAATATTCCAGCAAAATCACAACAAATACAGTTTCTCTGTTTGCTGCATCATATGTGTTCCACTGGAAGACTTTCTTTCCTGACCAACGACTACAGTACCCACCCATGTTTGATGCAAGAGTTGTCCTATACCCAAGTGATAAAAACTTAAGAGACTATCTTAGCTGGAGACAAGCTGATTGTAAGTGTAAGACATGTTTTATATTTTGTCACTGCAGCTTGAGTGATAACATCTTTTCTTTAGCTGAAAATAGCTAAGGAAGGTGATGCTGCTGTTGATAACCATGGTGATGATGATAGTGGTAGTGGTGATGGTGATATTAGTTATGACGATGATAGTGGTGGTGATGATGATGATACATGTTGGTGATGATAATGCATATGATGATGATGATGTTGATAATCCAGTGGTGGTTGTGATAGAGTTGATGATGATGATTGTGGTGGTGGTGATGATGATGATAGTGGTGGTAGTGGTCATGAAAATAGAGAGATTTAGCAAACACAATGTGACAAATGACAAATACTGTAACTTCCAAAATGACCGTTGACATTGTGATGTCACATTCAGAATGCCATTTCACCTGTTTTCACTTCCAGCCCCCTTCAGGAAATCCAGCCTCACTGTCATTTTTGAAGTCATTTGTCAGTGCACACTCTGTCCTCTTTCTTGTGGCTTTGTGTTTGATAAATCTCTCTAATGCATGTAATATTGGTAATAGTGGTACCGATGATGCATGAATATATGATAATGGTGATAAATTATGTATGTCATATAATCTTATGGCAATTTTATGCTTCTCTCAAATGTCTCCTAGGTCATATAAATAACCTTTACAATACCTGCTTCTGGAGTCTGGTAAACCAAGGTGACCTTACTCAGAAAAAAGCTGAAGAGAGACTCTGTGTGAGTACTTCACTCTTATCTTTGCATTTAATTTGCTCTTTGAAACAGAAACTAATAAGGGGGTTGAATTCAGCCCTTTTTATGAGTTTCTGCTCTCAATAAACACAAAGTGATGACAATCTTTTTCTGCAACAGGGAACTGTCTCAAGTGAAAAGAATGAACTCTTGTTTTCTGAATTCAACATCAATTATAATAATGAGCCCAAAATATACAGAAAAGGAACTGTTCTAATCAAGGAGAATGATCAAGCTTCTAAGGTAAGTTATTACTATTGCTTTTATCTCAGTGATTTTACTTGGCCCGAGAAAAAAATAGGAAAACTGATAGTTAGTACATGTAGTAGCAGGGTTCGAAATTCCCACAAGATAAATGACTAAAATTAATGTGAGTTGAAAATTACAAATATTGAGTGAAAAGAAATTGAACCTGCATTTTCTAGCTGGGGGACAAGGAGCCAAAGGATGTCTGTTTTCTCAGGCTAGCATTTTCTAAGCTAGTTCCCATTTTAGGAAAAAATGGTATACAAAAAAATAAAGTCTTTGGAAAATATTGACTGATTCCATAAGTCGTAGTTTTAGAAAATACTATAAATAAACATTACATTGGAATCGTTTTAATGTATTTTTGCTGCAGGTTGAAAGTGACTCTTCAAATGAGCCCGAACAAACAGAAGAACATCCACTGCCACCACAGACTAGAGACCAAAAATCGAAAAAGACCCGTCTAAAAGTTACAGCACACCACATAGATATTATTGGGGATCAATTTTGGGAAGGCCATTCTGAGATTTTAAAGAGCTGACAATAAAATAACACATCATGGAAAAAACTGAAATAAAATATAACAGGGTCTTTAATTCAGATTTATTAGTTACTAAACTTAAAAATCTGTTTTACGGGGAATTTTATTTATACATATTTTGAAATTCTAGCAGTACATTATACTGTCATTTGTGCTAAATGAATTTATTTTAAGATGTTGTTTTGGTAAATCTACCAGTTACTGTTTGTTAAGTTTCTCATTTATCAAGTAAGGTGCATTCTGGCCCAGCATTACTGTTATTTTCATGAACATGTGAACTCTGTAGTGTCTGTTGTAAGTTGCTCGTTGGAATTTGGTTTTTCACTGCCACCAGTCAAAAATATAAAAGGTATTGACTGATTAGTTTTGATTGATGGCAAAGAAAAACAAACTTCAGTTTTCAGCTTTCAGCTTGCAGCTACCGAGTTCGCATGTTTATGAAAACAGCAGTAAACTAGAACGTTTCTTATGCCATCCAAACCATAAAAGACATTGCTCAAAAACATCAGATTTGGCTATTTTGTGTTGTGTTTTTTTTCCCTGAGAAATTTGCACATTCTTTGTCTGCATAATAATTATAAATTATTCTATTGATGAATTACAGCTACTGATATACCCTATATAAACACAATATACATGTAGGCTAACATGTACATGTATGTGAATAGGAAATCACAGTAAAACAAGCTCTTGCAGTGTGTTTGTGGTTATTATGCTGCTACCATTTCTGCTTCTTTTGACTCTTTCTTTTCTTTCTGCTTTTCTTGTCCTTAAATATGAAAAATCATCTTTATAAAATACATACTGGTAACTACCGTATACACTCTCAGAATCACAAGAAATAAGCATGTAAATATGCTCAACCCATGCTGTATGGTAAGGTGTTGGTAAGTGGTTGGCCAACAACGTCTCAACATCTTACTGTATGATGCAGATTGATCACAGTAGCCAGAAATATATATGTTTCCCAGACATGTAAAGTTTTACAATGCCCATTTACCACCCCTTAGTGTCTTCAAGGATTGAGATATTTATTTGACATATAGAAGAACAGAAAAGAAATACCTGCAGGCTCTTTTGTTGGTGGTTCTGGAAGATTAATGGGAAGGTCTTCCTTGGGTACTTCTGGTAATTTCTCTGTCACAGACTTCAAAATGAAAGGAAAAGAAAAATAAAATTCAATCCTGCTTTGTCAAAATTGGTAGCTGGAATAAAAGTTAGTGCATTTGAAGAGGCAAAGAAATAATAAAATTATCCTCAAGGAAGCATTAAAATTGAAGTGATCATACCTCGGACAATTCATCCAATTCTTTCAATATTGCATCCTCATCCTCGTCAGTCAGGCCACCACTTAATAGATCATCAATTTCCTGAATATAGAAGATATATAGATGAAGAAACAGGAAGGGATGTATGAATTTGAAAGGGTGGGTTGGGGAGGCATAGCATTCATATGACCAAGTCTTCAAGTGCTCTTCCTATGTTCCACATTAATTAAATTTGTGCAGAAAAAATTCCTCACAAAAGGGGGACCAGGGCCACCTCAGCCCCAAGACAATCTGCCACTGGCTTTGCAAAGTTTCGGCATGGCTCCAATCTATCCTACCTTAATTATCCTTCCCCAGGCTTACAGTTTCATGAGAACACCCTTACCTTTTGATACTCCACAGCTTCTTTAGTCTCATCCATTATTCTCTCAACTTCTTCAATAGACATAATCTACAGCAGAGAAATGAAATTCAGGCAAAAATAAATACTATTTAATCCTGACGAATGTATAGCTGGATCAATGCTAGACGGCTTTTTCATTTATTAGGGTGGGGGGGGGGGGGGGAGGGGGGGGGGTCTGCAAAATCATCTGTTGTCTTTTCCAAATATTACCCAACCCCCCCTTCCTGGTTGGTAAAAATATCATAACCCCCCTATATTTCGCCCAGTTTATTACTAAACCCCTATAAAGCTCCATACAATTAGTAACAACCCACCCTATATAGCTTCCGAAAATGTGACCCCTCAATTTTGCCGACACCCCCATACAGTAATAAATGAAAGTCCCCTAATACCCTCTCCAATCCTTTCTTGTAGAAAATATAATAGAAGTCAACAGTTTGTTTTTAGTGTGACAGTCATACCTCGTGTAGCTGGTGAAGACAATCATTACCATTCTTGAGACCTTCTGCTACTTGTATCTGGACTTGTGCAAATTCAATATCTTGAACCTAAGAAAGTCATCCATTATTATTATGGTAAATATTTGTATTTCTTGGTACAGTATATATTTTAAGGCATTATAGTGTCATAGCCAATGTTAGAGGGAAGTACGGTTGGTGTTACACCTCTCGGTACTAAGGTCATCGGTTCTATTACAAGTGCAAAGACGGCGAAACACATTTGTAAGTAGGGGGGGGGACTAGTATACGAATTAAAGGGAAAAGTGGAGGGGGCTAAGATTAGAAAATATAAAAGATTAGTTTGCAAAAAGAAAAAATATGGTGCACCCAGCACCACCATCCCTGATGTGTGGGGTAGTTTGTTGGTTCTCCCCCTTGCACATACATGCTCACATTCTTTTCCATGCTCAGTTCAGTAACACAGCATGCAGGAAGTGACGAAAGCATGAAAAAAGTGTGAAGAGAAGCACATGCCATATATCTATAGGTGAGTGTTTCTCGTAAACACTTCTTGAGTACTTTCAAAAGCTGTTTTGCTTGGTTTATTATATAAAAAGGGATCCATTGCAGTTGTCTATGTTCTTATATTACACTCCATTGCAAAGTTGGCTGTGCATGCTTGTGGATGGCATCATTAATTATGCTCCATTCACGAATATAGACTGCACAGCTCTCAACAAATTAGAACATGTGTACTATAGATCTACTGTAGGTTCTATAATAAAAGTAATTACACTAGATAATTAGTACCAACCATCTTTTCCAGATTGTCTAACTGGTTATCAGTTCTTCCAAGAAGCTGTTCCTGGTATCGTTTTTTCTTAAGAAGAAGTTTGGCCTTACTAGAATATTGAACAATAACTTAAATTAAAATGATTTTTATTACCACTTGAGCCAGGGAATAGAAATGATGCCAAATAATCTGACAACAAATAAACAATTAATAATTTTTAAACAGTATTTACCTCTTTTTCCCTTGTTGCAAAAGCTCCTTGGCAAGTTGTCTTTCTTTTTCTAAATTTTGTTCAATCTAACGGAATATAGAACATTATTATTTCCTGGTCATCTAACACATGTCTGCTAATTCTATGAGCACTCTGACAGTTACCCATAGACTTTCTAAAAGTCCTTTGCCCCACCCTACCCCTCGCCCCACCCTCCACTTTTTTTACATATGTGACTCATGTGACTGAGGACTTTTCATCTCTGCTTTGGGCCAAATTAATTTTTCAGTCGGTGAATTAATTATATCAAACAGACAATCAGTTGAGATTGGCAACATTTTTGACGTGAAACAGAAATCGAATTCCTGCAAGGGAAACAAATCATCCACTCCCTACACTGTCACTCATAATACGCTCATGTTTTGTGCTTGCTTGCTCAACAATTTTGAGCCCAATGGGCCAAATTGGAAACCAGCTCAGTATATTCTGCTGTATTTGTTACCCACATTAAATAAAGATTTATTATAGATTTATTACAATATTAATTGCGATTGTTGGGGACCTAACTTTATGGCTGATTTTCAGGAAAAAAATTGAAGCATACTGAGTAAATGTACTACTCATTTGCAGAAATGTGACAGGTCAACATGTCTGTTCAAAAATCCTATTTGACTGGTCAAATTTGGCCAGATGTTATTTCAAGCCCTGGTGTTCACGGTTTTCTTGGTATAACTGTGACTTATTAGGCTACTAATGATATCCAAAACAATGACTTCAAACATACTTGAATATTCTGGGATAACTACAGAATAACCCACAAATCATATGATTTCAGAACTCCTTGAGAAACAAGGTATTAAATGAAAGTTTTTGAAAATGATGTGTGGTATTTCTAAAGTTGTCCAATAATCCCCTCACAGGTTATTTCGCAGACCTGTCCTTTTTAGCTGGCACAAGTTTGGTACTTGCATTGACAAGTAGGTCATTACTGAACCAAATCCAACATATCCCATCTAAATTCTGACCCACACAGCAGAGCTTTCCGTTTTTTTGCTTCCTAAGATTATTACAGCCTAATTTGGTTGACAGAAGCCAGAAAGCCTGACATTTAGAAGCAGTGAAGGTAAAAAACAACAGAGCTTCTATCATGGCTTACGACAACGAAGTTCTGTAAGCTTACCTTTTTCTGATATTTCTTTAACTTGTCTCTCTGCTGTTTAAGAGCCTAAAAATTAAACACAAAAAGTTCTTTAAAATAAATTTTAAGAGTAAATTACGAAAACATTAGCTTAATACATTTGATTTAAACTTAATTTAGGAGAAGAAACCAAAAGAGGAATCCAGTCCTTCTTTCTGTTAAACCACAATAATACATGTTTTTACCAGAACAGCCTTGTCTTGCTCCGTTATCTTGGGCTTTTCGGGCTCCTTCTTTCGACTAAAAAACAAACCCATGCCTAATTTTATTCCCTAGAATTAAAATACGAAGTCTTTATATAAAATTAAGGAGGCTAAGGAGGCTAAGGAGTTTCACAAGCGGCCATTTTGAAATAAGAATACCACAGGGAACCCACCGTTATTTAACACAGGGACTCCGAATGAAATCTGCTAGCAATGTTTCTCCGACAACGTAGTTAGAAAAGGAAAGAAAGTGAAAGGCATTGAAGAATGCCTTGATACTAATCTAGATACTAACCCCACTCTCACTAAATCAGGCTTAAATGACTTTCTTCATAGCATATTTTTGACGAAATTTGTTTTGACTTGAGGGAATACCTCAATGCTTTTGCCTTGGGCCTGCATCGCTTGGAAACCATTTACTCAAGTAATTTATTCGACAGCTTCAAATTCTTCTTGTACATTCTGTGTTTTTCTGTTGCAATAAATATAACAAACTTGTGTCATGATATGAAATTTGTGGCAAGTAGAAAGTAGTTTTCATGATCTGAGCTAGACCGATGCCTTCTGTCATGTTGAGTACTCGTTTCGTTTTTGAGATGAAATTTTATCGCGCATCTTGTATTTCGTCAATGGTCATCAGGTCATGAGCTTGCGACTTCAAGCACCATTTCTTCTTACTTCAAGGCTCTTACCACGGCACATATAGTCAAGATCAATACTAGTTATGGACCAATATTTATCAGGGACAAAATGAAAGCGAGATTTTCAGATCAGGGAAAATTTCTTGAGCGGTTTAACGAGGGCCGACAAAAAGTATATGTGATACCAGGGACGCTGCTTGGATTTACGAGCCTAAGGAATTCTGCGGGGATGAGGGCTTCAATGATGACTCATCTAGTAGCGATGCTTGAACAGGAAAATTCTTTGTATCACTAATCTACCTTGTCACAGCCTGCTTGCTACGTGTTATCGATGGAATCAAGCTTTTAGGGGTTACATTTCAGTCCAACTGTAGATTTGACAAGCACATCAAAGAGACACTGATCAATGCTAATAAAAGAAATAGATTATTTATTTAGATCATTAGTCCTTTCTAAATTAGTTTATGCCCTGAGTGTTTATGGTGCTTCAACACCAGAGCTTACTTCAGTCCAATCATTTCTAGATCGCTGCCATAAGAGGCGGTATTTAATAGAGCCTATATATATTGTCCATTTACTTAAACAACATGATCTCAATATTTGGAAAAAAGCCAAATCTAGTACTAATCATCCACTTCTGCCTATTTTGCCTAAAGTTAAGGAGTCCCAGTATAATTTAAGAAGGGTTAGTTTTAGTGCACCTAAAGTAAATACTGACCGTTTTAGAGAAAGTTTTATTAATAGGATTATTTTTAGATATAAATAACCATTTCTAATACTTATAATATTTAGCTATTTATTATTTATCTAATTTGTATTTGTAAAGCCGATATGTTTTTTATCTGTTTCTAATAAAGACATTATTTATTTATTTTATTTATTTATAGGTCAGTCGCCCTGAAGCAGACAAACTCGTTCCAAAATAGTCTTATTGTTCTTTCCATAGAAAGAGAAAGAGAAGGAAAAAAGATGTGAGAAAAAGCCTTCAAAAACTTCCACATTTCATCGATAACCCGAAAGGCGGAAGTAAATTAATTGAATGGTCAAAAAGAAACATGGACTCTATTTCCTTACACAATTATATAAAATGTAAAAAGACAAAATACTTTGGAAGCTGAGGTTGGATATTTTCAAGAGCCATTTCATCTAGCCACTGATTAAATTCGTCTCCGCACTTGACATAAATTTAAGCCGTCAGGTCCTATTATCATTACCAGTCACTTATCTGCAAGGTTTCGTTGACCCTAGTGAAATATGATTCAAACAAATAAAATATGGGCCAAATTGTGATAACGAAAGTGCCAAATGGATCTTTATCTGTTTTTTTTTTACATTATCTTCAAGTGTCAATTCTTTTTAAGATCAGAAAAGGTAGCGCTGACCAGAAAAAACGCAGGCTCTAGTCGACGAGGTTGACATGCACATCAAATAGTCCTTGTTTTTGAGGGTATCACTAATAATGCATATGTTTAATTACATCACTTTAGTTACAAAATGCAAAGTTAACTTTATACCTAAAAAGTGGCGGTGCTAGGGCACCCCCCGGTTCCCCAGCTCGATCAACCGTCTATGCTTCAGATCTAAAAATAATGATAATAATATTAATAATATTAATACTATTGAATAATAATAGTATTAATAATGATTCTGAGTACATGAATTAAGGAGAGACAGGTGGTTTGCGACACGGGTTCGCAAAGCACGCGGATAGGTAAAAACGTGAATTTGCTCAATTTCTTCTGACCGTCGTAATGTACACAGCTCTACAGGGCTTCAAGTAATCTTTCAAATTTAATATGAATTTAGCTAAAAAAATAAGTCTCGGTATTCAACAAAATACGCAGCAAACTCGTACAAAACAGCCTATAGTTGGAAAACTTCACAGTTGTTCCCGGGGGGGGGGGGGGGTACTCCCTATAATGGACTATACGGGGATGCTCCGCCCGAAAGGAATACGTTTTTCAGGCCGCACGTATAGAAAAGGGGTGGAAATTTGTGAGTTTTGGTATCAAAAGGGGTAGATTTTCTTCAAAGGTATATGAAAGGGGTACCTTTTCAGGCAAAAAGGTATAAAAAATGGGTACCTTTTTGCTGAAATTTGGTATAGAAAAGGGTAAGGGGTCGAGAGTCCGGGTGGAGCATCCCCGTATGAAACGACCCGAAGTACCCCCCACCCCCCCCCCCCCGAGTTGTTCATCACATAACTCAGTTGACTTTGGCTATTTCTATGAAGAATAATGGGAAGTTCTTGATAAAGTTCTTATATAGCGCGTTTCACAATGTCTCAATGCGCTTTACGATTGTGACCAGTGGAGGACTTTACGGGCTGCATATTAAGGCGCTATTAGCAGCCGTGCAGCTTACGTAAGAAAGCAAAGACCATATTATGATTTGGAGTCGTTTGCATGTACGTTAGAGGCAAAGATTATGAAGATAATACGGACGTTTTCTTATAGTTTTATAGTTGAATGTAGCCGCTTCCAAACCTTTTCGAGATTTTCAAACACTTTTTTTACGAGTTCAAACTACGCCATATGATGTAACTTTCCATTATTAGTCAGAACTGACCGGCCAGACTAGTCAACTTAAAAATGATCGAAGGCCTTTTCCTCGATGGTTTTAAACTTGAACTTGAACTTGGAAAAATGCCTCAAACTCATGTCTTTGTTAGCCTAAAGCACCCGGCACACAGCGGCTGCGAAGGAGGCTTGTTTTTGTTCGACATTCGATTAAAAAAATTAGAGGATTTGATTGGACGAAACGGGTCAGGTGCTCCCTGTCGCACACCACCTGACCGAGAGACTAAAATCTTAAATTCAAATCTTTAGTCTAGGATTTGAGTGTCTGGCCCGCTATTAAGATCTCCGAATATTTTTGTCAACAACATTACTGATTGACACCTCTAACTGAGGTTCTGAGGTTATGTATGCAATTCTCGTAAAGACTTGGCTGTAGACTAAATGTCAGTGAAATCATTTCGTAAATCGACGGTATCTCGGTAAGTAAACTCAGTAAAAACGATTGTCGTACTGAACAGTTAAGTGGCCGTTGAACTAACTTGATATATCATGAAATTCACTCAAAAAATCAGCTGAGATTGAAGTTTATAAAATGTAAAAATTAAGCCAAATTACCGTTAAGATAGCGGCGATAAACAAGAATATACACAAGAATATAATTTTTAAAAACCTATTCTGTAAACATTAGCATATGGCAAACAAAATAACTAAAAACTAGAAAGTTCTGAAATCTTATCTTACCGATTTTTAGTAAATCGTAAAAACATTTCGAATCCGAGATTTTGCGTGCATATATGTGTATCACCTCTTAAGTTGCTAAGTTTGGTCTATGAAGTTTAACAACCTTACTTCTAAATCACGAGAAAATGTTTTCCTTGAAAGTTTTAAAGGTCTTAAGAGTTTCTCATTTTCGTTTTTGTGACTGGATTTTTTATACGAAACCACAGTTTCGTATGTGCCTTAGATTGAGTGCCTAATATTGTATTATATGTACAACAGTGTTTCAGAGTTTCATCTGGTCTGCAACATTTTAACGTGGGAGTCAAATATATTCATAATGACAGTTAGCCTAAAAAGCAATTGAAATGTGTTATGATTCTAACTGAATTAAGGTGGCTCGATGGGATTTTCTCGGAGTGTTACCTTTCAACTTCAAATCCCAAATATGTGGACGCAAAAATGGAAAAAAAATTTCAAGGTTTTAAGAAAAATATGAAATTTTCGAATGAGCATGTTTTTACTGGAATCATAATTAATATAAAACCCCCGTGAAGTGGTAGTGCGTTTTCTTTATTTCCAATTTTTTTATTACCTTAGTTTTTAAATCGCGTTTGATATCTTGGAGGATGAGTACTTTGCTTAAGGATTAAAAAAATGAAGAAAATCTGTGAGAGCATTTTCGAGAAATTTGACGTTGAAGTTTTGAAGCACAGGATTTTGCAAAAAGAAAATAATTTAGTAACGTCTTGGAAAAGTATTCAATTTACCTGTTTTGAGTTCCTAATTTTATCTAAAGCTGTTGGTATATCACTTTGGAATAATGAGAAAGAATTGGAAAGAAATTTTACCATTTGATATTCTAAAATATTGGGTCGACTAAAGTTAGCTATGAGCTGTATTTTTGGACTTTTTTGTTATGGTAACTAACATGCCCTTAACTTCAAAACGAGTGGATGAAATTTTTAAAAATTTTCTGTACATTTACTGAAATATATAGGCACTTTCACTTTCATCGAATTATTTTAAGTGTCATTGTCAGTAAGGACCGGGCAGGAGCCACGGATCGGGGTCGGCCGATTCCCTCCAAATTTTCAGCATTTGTTCCCTATCCGATAAGATTACGATCTGTGTTTTTTTTTCGAAAAAATATCTAATCCTCCGGATTTTGACCACCCCCCCTCATTTTGGCGTTATTTTGACAGGACGAGAGGTGAAATTTGGGTCAAGTTCAACGGCTTAGTTGAACTACTTCGCATTAGCTTTGATTATTTATATGAATGTGTCATATACTTAGGTACTTAAACAGCATATATCTACAAGTTCAACAGTTTCGGATTAAAAGTTTTATTTTTGCCGTGGTTTCAAATATTACCATTTCGAGCTTTTTTGATTCAGCATAATTTTGTCAATTTTCAAAGTCTATTTTCTCCAAAGTGCGGCATTTCATTATTAATCTAAACCTGTTGTTTTGTAGTTCGAGTATAACCTTTAATAAATCAACAAACTCTAATTTGGCAAGTTATAATCCCGAAGCGTGAACTTTCTCAAGATTTTGACTAAATTTGCATAATGCATATTTTCCCTGGAAAGTGTCACGCTTGATCGGCGAGATAGCAAACAGCCAAATAATAATCAAACACATTCAGACACAAATTCTTGATGATTTAGTGATTATTTTCTTGTGATGGAGACATGCATGCGTTAATCTTTTTAATTTCTAATATATATACACCACAGGTTTAGCATGAACAACTCAAATTTCTTCAGATCCTCCTACTACATAAATATATAATGGAGCAGGAAAAACTGATCTGTCTCAGCTTTGTAAAGTAAAACAACAAGGCAGCACAATGCTCCTAATGAAGTCTAGTAATGTAGTATTACAGAGATATTTGTTTTACTTTGTTGACAAAAGTGCACAGGTAATTATTTTGCTACATTCGGCCGATGCATAAATTGTTTACTTATCAATTTTTCGTTCTTACGTGCTCGCGCCATTCAGACACTAGCTTTGTTAACAATCTCGTGTGTACGTTTTAAGCATAAATACTTGTCCGTGTTTATGGTTCTTTCAGTTCTCTGGCCTGTTAATGACCGACCCAAACAACACAAATCATTGATTAATTTGCTAAAATGTATACATACATATAAATAATGGTTTTAAAATCAGCTGAGGAAAGTCTCATTCTCGAGTTCTGAAACTCATTATCTGCAAATGGTGGTCAAACACCGACTAATACGTGCGGTAAACCAGAGAGAGACTTCTTATGAAATGTCATGAATTTTCAATGAAAAAGAAAATTACTGAAATCCAGAATAACGTTACTTTTCTCAGGAGCGGATCCAGGGGAGGGGTGAAGGGGGTACGCATCATCATCATCATCATCATCATCATCATCATCACGACATTTTTAAAAGCAGTCTGGAGAATTACGGACATTTTGAAACAAACATGAATTCTTTCCATAGCAATGTGATCTGCATCTCCATTATCGCAGTTTATAAGCCCCCATAAGTGTCGGTCCCAGATCCTCCCGAGACCTAACCAGCGTGGGGAGGTGCTGGGATGACCTGGGACTGACAGTAATGCGTCTGCGAAGGAGAGTAGAGAATTGTTAATATTTATGAAAAAAAGAAGCTCTCTTGCCAGATCGCCTTCCTTTGCTCCTCTTCCCACAGGGCTGTCACAGGTCTCGGAGGGAATAAAGTATTTCCTTATACCATGCATGTACAGCTGTTAGCATATACGTCTATAGCTTCACAGAAGGTTTTTTTCCTCGATAACGGACCACTTGTCGTCAGATGTAGCTCATTGTAGATTTCTTTGAGGACCGCCAGTTTCAGTGACACAAGCTTACTGCTTTTCACAAGCTCACATATATTGAAGGTGCCCACGGTGATCGGATGGTTTGGTCTGTTCATGTCGTTCATCACTAGGTTTATAAGACTGTATAAAGCTTCTTCCGACTCTGCAGCTTCAATGTCTTCCTCTGGGACTTCCTCAGCATCGATACCCTTCTTACGCTGCGCAGCTTTCAGGCGCGAGAACAGGCTGCTGATTTGCTTTGATGTCCTCCACTCTTCGGGCTTAAAGGTGGGCCGCCCGTCTTCATTTCTGAGAGACTTCATCTCCCTCGCTAACTGCACAGGATCGGATTTGATTCCAGTTCTTATACCGTCAACAAACTTCTTCTTGAGGAAGGCGTTGACCTTGTCAGTCATTCTAGAGGAAGTTTTGGTTGTCTTAAGAGCCCATCCTGTCGGTCTGTGAGTTGCTTTGGTAGCACTACTGTTATCCTTAGCTTGAGGTACCCGCCCTGAGGTCGATGGCATATCTGGCGCAAACGTTACCCCTGTAACTACTCCCGCCCATTTCCTTCTAATGCGGTCATACATAGACTCACAGTCTGCCTCAAGACGATGCTTCCCCGTGTCCATGTGGGCGTCTGCCTCCGACTGGGTTTTGAACGTCAGGACGCATCCAGTTTCCTGGCAAGCGTAGATCTCAGACTTATGTCTGACACTCTCTCCCACTCTCCCTTTATTGGGGGCTTGACCAAAGGGCTGAATCACCTTTAATCCAGTTTCTCCTTGTGGTGCAATTGTGAGGTCGCTGTAAGCAATGAGGCGTCCAGGACCGATGTCATACGCCTTCCATACGCGAATACCAGTTTTCTCGAACTGGAAATTGTTCAGCACACTAATGCCTGGTATCTTATTACCTTTCTTTGTCTCTTTTGTTGTGTCCAACTCAACAACTGCAGCCCTGCACCCTTTGATGCCCGCATGTGATTCTAGAGCTGCCTTCATATCTTCCGCTGTGAGGACATTGTGCTTCTCATTGACCCACCGCTTTATGTGTGCCTTCATCGAAGCAGCCTTCCTGTCACAAATATCCTTGCCAGCCTGAGGGTCAGAGAAATCGTATCGCACTGGCTTGACACCGGTTCTCTCCCCTACTTCTCGTAGACTTAGCAAAAGAGGGCCATTGTGATAACACCCTGCATTATCAGATCTGAGATAGGCTTGTGTCACAGCTGGATATTCCTGCTTGACTTTATGCAGCAAGTCCTCTATTATGGACAGTACTGCAAAGCTGTTTTGGGTGCAGCTGTTGAGGATATAGACAAAACACTCCACTTCATATTTACTGTCTGTGGCTGCTGCAGTAATCACAGCACTGATGTGCCAGCTCTTGCCTCTCTTTCCAAAAAAGTCACTCATTTGTTCTCTAAATTGAACAGGCAAGAACTTCATTGCCCAGTCCATGATCAAAAGGCACGACTTCTTATTTAGCTGTTTAGGGCATGTTGCTTGGCTTCTTCCTGGTTAATTGTTCGTAGCAAATGCGCTTTCCATGCCTTTATGTTACGCACACTCTCTTTGTACTCAAACTTAAATCTAGCCCTCTCCTCTTCATCGATGTCCACATTAGCTAGAACCTCTGCTATATCATCTAGTACACTCTCTAGCCCTTCACAGCGTTCGCATTCATAGGTGTGTTTATGGTCACATTTGCGTTTGAACTCTTTGGCTTTATCACTTAGTGCATGAACACTGCAGTGATCACTACATTGTTCGTCTCTTCCGACATGGGTCTTGAAATCTGTCTTAATATAGCGTTTTGCATCCCTTAGTTGCTTCTGTAGGTTAGTTACGTTGATGCCCTGACCTGCCAGTTTATCCAACAGAGACAAGACGTCATCAAACGCCTCGGAACCCTCAGCAGTGGTACTGTCAAGTCCTTGAAGGGATTTTTGCATGGAAGCTGAACAAACTTCAATCATCCGGTAGAGAGAACGCTTACCCGCAGGCTCGACTTCTTGTTCTTCACAATATTCTAAATATTGACTTATAATGCGTGAAGGGATGACAGTCCTTATCACTGCTGGTATAGTGATTTTCTCTCCCGAGTCAAGCTTCATCGTTTTTGTCCCGAAAGCCATATCCTGGAGAAATTCTGGCTTGGAAATAAATTCAATAAAGTGGTCCACTTTTTCGCGGTCAATTTTTGTGCGGTAATTAGGCATTTCAGGGACTGGCTGACCTCTGCCAGCCTCGGTTGCATGCTGACGAGCTTGGTCAATGCGCCATTTTGAGAGTCCAGGAATCATTTCTTGCAAATCAGCTTTTGAAAAATCGTCTGCAAAGAGGGAAAGGATCTGTCGCTTAGTCCTCCAATGACCTGTTTGCTCATATGTTTTAACCAAAACACCCACCAGACTAGAGTTGGGATCAAAGCGCTTGCGTTTTCCTTGATTTTCGCCTTCTTCTTCAAAAAGTGCTTCAGTTTGTAGTGCCTTCCAGAACACCTCCTCTTGGCCAGGAGTGATAACAGACAGGGAGGTAGCTATGGACTCCTTGGCTTTGCGGATGTAATATCGTGGCTGAGTGTCAGACACATCTTCCCACGCGGTATTCAGGGTGGACATCAGGGGGCTGTACCGCCCTTCTGAAATACTGGTAGTGGATTCGTTTAATTTGTGTCTTTTGCTGTTTTGCTCTTCCATCTCATCAAGCCATATACTAATCTCTTCTTCTGGTATCGAGGACTGAGATGACTGGGATTGTGAAGAGAGTGTCTGTGACTCTCCACCGGTACTTGCGACCTCCATAGTCTCCGTGGCTGGCAATGAACTGTCTTGAGAGATATTATGGGCTTCAGAATCTTTCTGCGTGAGGTCTACACTGATAGAGGTGTCTAAGTCAAGAGGCTAAAGATGTAAAGAGATGGATTAGCTAATTACTGACAAAATAATCTTTAGTTTCTGTCTCTTTATTGGCTAACCTGCTTCCCTGTCTTATAGTTTGCATGGGCTTTGTAGTGGTCTCCACGGCAAGTTGCACACACCGCTGTAACACAAATAATAAATAAAATGAATAAAAAATGGATGCATGAATGCCGGGATGGAGGAATGAATGGATGGATGGATGGATGGATGTATGAATGGATGGAAGAATGGATGGAAGAATGGATGGATGGATGGGGGATGGATGGATGGATGAATGGATGAATAGATGGATGGGGGATGGATGGGTGGATGGTTGGTTGGTTGGATGGATGGATGGATGGATGGATGGATGGATGGATGGATGGATGGATGGATGGATGGATGGATGGATGGATGGATGGATGGATGGATGGATGGATGGATGGATGGATGGATGGATGGATGGATGGATGGATGGATGGATGGATGGATGGATGGATGGATGGATGGATGGACAAATGGATGGATAGTGAGTGAATGAGTGAAAAAGTGAATGGGTGAATGAATGAATGGATGGATAGATAAATGAGTGAGTGAATGGGTGAATGAATAATATCATAATATTATAACATAAATATACGTAAATTATAATTGTTAGAGTTTAATGCTGGTAACAATTCATATAGCTTGTGATTCTTGTCCTTTTCGATGGCGGTAAATAACTTGTTGCAGTGCTTTCCCCTTCTCTCAAACAGAGATGGGTGGGTGAGTGAATGAGTGAATGAGTGAGTGAGTGAATAAATAAATAAATAAATGAAAAGAAATTCTAATGAAATTCAAGTATAATAGAAAACAAAATACGATCATAAGGAAATTTTATATTTTCAGTACAACATTCACTAACCTGAGCCAATTGGAACTGTGGAATGGTGTAACTGGTATATTTGTGCCGACATTGTAGCGTTTACTCGGCGTACTTTCTTGATGCCTTTTCTAGGTCCCCGGTGAGTCGGATACGAACATGTGCTGCTCTTTCTGCCAGCCCAATCAGTAGTGAGCTTCTTTCTGTGGCTTGGACATATTGTCATTGGGAGCTTTTCCTCATCAGTAGCAACGAAGAGCCCGGCTCTATTCAAGATCAAGTTGACCTCACTGATATTCTCGTCGCGCACAGAGCTCACACCAAGACTTACTAAGTGTAATGTCATGTCTGACTTACATGCAAGAAGCGGACGAATCTGTGACCCTATACCTTCTAAACTGCATATAGAATTGGGAGAACCAAACGAACAATTTACCGATTCACTCATGGTTAAACTACTTCGAGTCGTAAACACTGAATACTGGTATCAAATGACAGTCACTGACTTAGGCATGTAATCGACAACTGGCTGTCAACGCCAGATCAGATAAGAAATGAATTGGATTCCCAATACTCGGCCATACTGTACACAAATCATCGAATATTTTGGGTTTTACCAGTTAGTTTCTAGTTTTTATTCTTTGATTCTAGTTTTTATTCATTTCAGTAACGAAATATCACATTTCCCGCCAAATGGGTTTTTGAACTACCGAAAATATATTATGTTTATGGTTTAATAAACGCAGCAAACACTTGAAAACGACAAATATAGTAAAACTATCAACTGTAATTTGCCAGGCAATCTGGCTTTTTTTAAATTTTTACTACAAAAGACAATAAACAACTTGCGATGTGCAACATATCAAGCGTGACACTTTCCCGGGAAAATATGCATTATGCAAATTTAGTCAAAATCTTGAGAAAGTTCACGCTTCGGGATTATAACTTGCCAAATTAGAGTTTGTTGATTTATTAAAGGTTATACTCGAACTACAAAACAACAGGTTTAGATTAATAATGAAATGCCGCACTTTGGAGAAAATAGGCTTTGAAAATTGACAAAATTATGCTGAATCAAAAAAGCTCGAAATGGTAATATTTGAAACCACGGCAAAAATAAAACTTTTAATCCGAAACTGTTGAACTTGTAGATATATGCTGTTTAAGTACCTAAGTATATGACACATTCATATAAATAATCAAAGCTAATGCGAAGTAGTTCAACTAAGCCGTTGAACTTGACCCAAATTTCACCTCTCGTCCTGTCAAAATAACGCCAAAATGAGGGGGGGTGGTCAAAATCCGGAGGATTAGATATTTTTTCGAAAAAAAAACACAGATCGTAATCTTATCGGATAGGGAACAAATGCTGAAAATTTGGAGGGAATCGGCCGACCCCGATCCGTGGCTCCTGCCCGGTCCTTACTGACAATGACACTTAAGGCCTTCAAACTTGGCACTTCGCGGCAGGTAATTTTGCTTAGCGTTCATTATTTCTTTATTCATCGCTATTGTAACTCTTACCTCGTACCTGTGAATGATTCCAGTATGCTGTGTGAGCCAGTCAATGCTTGATTGCAGAAAACATAATGCCTGGCATACACGACACACCGGAATACACGAGTATGCGGTAAAAGATGACAACACGAGACTAAAATCTAAAATTCAAATTTATTATCTTTAGGATTCGCGTGACTGACCCCTTGAAAAGATCGTGGAATATTTTTGTCAACAATAATATATTGACACAAGCTTCTAAGGTTATGTGATATTGCAACTCACGTAAAGACTTGGCTGAAAACTAAATGTCAATGAAATCACTTAACGCATTAAATTCACGTAAATTTAGGAATTTCACGTAAATCAACGGTATCTCGGTAAGTAAACAAACTGAGCCAGGAACTGAGCAAAAAAAGATGGTGTAGATGGGGTTTATAATTGTTAAGTGTTATGTAAAATATTACAGACAGTTGTGTAGAATCTAACCAATTGGTTACGCACAGTTAAGTATTGGTCCATAGGGAATTTCAGTCTTTTCATGTAGCAGTAATTTCAGCTCTAAATTTACATAAGTTCAAGTTTCCATCTTCACAAGTTAAGATATTGTATGCTCTAAGTCGAGCCAAGTTAAGTGACTAATCAAGTTAAATTTAAAGTCAAGTCAAGTCAAATTTAGTTTTCATTTATCTAAGTCAAGCATCTTAAGTCAAGTATCTTAAGCAAGTATAATTTTCTTCAAGTTCCTTCAGTTGAGCTATATTGAATCGTATTAACTACTCAACGTGAGGTGAGAAAAATAATTTATTAAGTTCAATTTTATATCTTGTATCTTTATTTATATTCCCATACTAAGTTATTACCGTTATTAAAGTTTACCTTAGGTTCAGATTCACCTGTGGTTTCGACGATTAAAGTTATGTTACAAGTTGAGTGAAGAATGCTTTTACAACACTGTTTAATGTTACGAAATTCTACTGTAAAATGGCCTAAAATTTTAGTGTTAACTGTTCTGCAGACCGGTTTCTGCAGACCCTGTTAAAATTCTCAACGATTCAGCGTCCGAAAACTTGCTAATATAATAATAACATAATAACATACGTAGCTGTAACTCTGCGAGGAACAAATCATAGCAATACCGTACATGAACAAGTTTTTAGTCACAACGCGCAGATTGAGGTACAAAAGGCGAAACAGGTAAATCGTCAATGATCAATATTGTCAATCAAATAAACCACTAGATCTTGGATGATAACTGATAGGATGATAACTGATGGCAAGATCGAGTTCTTGGTAATTGGTACTAAACAATTGGCAAAAGTTAACATCGAAACCATCACTGTTTGAGCTGTTGTAATGATGCAAAGCTGTTGTAACAAGATGTAAAAAACGTTTTTTACATCAATTGAGAACAATGAAAGTCACAAACTTAGTAATCTCTTGCCAGCAAGGCATGTAAGCAAATACAATTTACGAAACAACCGTAAATATAAAGTTCCGCCTGTGCACACCAACCGAGCAAAGAATTCATTCATCCTGTCCATGTGTGGCTGAATTAATCAGCTTCGGTTATCACATCATGGCCAGCGATGACGTTTCCTTGTTCGGTTGGTGTTTGCAACTATTTTATACTTATATTTATGTTTTTATAGTCTTATTTATAGATATATAATTTATTGTATATAATATTGTATTGTAAATTTATTTTTAAAATTGTATATAATTATGTAATTCAGCTTTCGGGCTGCGAATAATTTTAATAAACTATTTATCTATCTATCTATCTATCTCCTGTATCTGCTGCCAGAAACCTGGGTGCATGATTTGATTCTCACCTCGCTATGTTGTCCGTAACACACATCAGCAAAGTCTGTGGTTCAACTTTCCAGTATCATTTACACAATGTTAGAATGAATGAAGAATACGTAAGTACTTATCAGTGGATGCAACGAAAACGCTGATACATGCTCTGATAACCAGTCGCATTGATTATTGTAACAGTCTGTTGTATGGACTACCGGACTGCCAGTTGAGCAAGTTTCAACGAGTGCTTAACACTGCTGCTAGACTTATCTCCATTGCTGCTAGACTTATCTACACTGCCCCTAAAGTATTGTCATATTAACGAGAGCTGCACTGACTTACAATTAGACCACGGATACATTTCAAGATACTTCTATTAACTTTCAAGGCTATCCTAATTTGACGAACTACATATATTTTAATTCATATTTTAATTTATATTTTAGTACATCAAAAATATATACTTATACATATATTTTATTAGTTATTGCGTAGTTCTCCTGTAGTATAGTTATTATGTATGTGTGTGTGTGTCCATGCATGTATGTGTCCTCCTAACATATCTGCTTATACATATTATACATGCATATATTATATATATTATTCAATAAGGATCGGATAGTTTTTTGTTCCATTATTTCATTAGTCTTCAATAATTAATATATTATTAGATACATAGTTTTATCATTATTTCATTAGTCTTCATTAATTAATATATTATTAGATATATAGTTTTATCATTATTTCATTAGTCTTCATTAATTAATATATTATTAGATACATAGTTTTATCATTATTTCATTAGTCTTCATTAATTAATATATTATTAGATATATAGTTTTATCATTATTTCATTGCACTGAAATGCCTAGCAGTATAATATCATGTTTCACTAGACTGGTTTGTGCTCCGTTCTCCTACAATTTTCTATTATATATATTTATATACTATATAATGTTGGAGGTTGTCTGTGTATCTTGTTTTCTGGTTTCATGTTGTACAAATAATAATAATAATAATATAGAGTTCTTGAAAACGCATCTAACAATAGTCTCGATGCTTTTGACAAAAGGAGCAAACAGACAGCAGGTTACGATGAGTAAAATGAAAATACAGTTCACAAACTCCTGTTAAACAGGAAAGTCTTAAGTGCAGATTTGAAGGCAGGAACAGAGTCAGAGTACTTTACAGCATCAGGCAGATTATTCCAAAGCACAGGTGCAGCTAGAGCAAAGCTTCTGTTACCAAATGTAGAAGTCCTTGATTTTGGAATATGGAGAAGAAATTTGGAAGAAGACCGCAGGGGACGGCCAGGCTGATACAACTTGAGGAGATCAGTGAGATAATCAGGAGCGAGATCATGAAGGCACTTGAAGGTCAAAAGGAGGATCTTGAAAATAATTCGTTGTGAGACTGGGAGCCAGTGGAGGTTCTTGAGAATTGGTGTTATACTGTCAGAGGTCTTAGAACGGACAATATAGTCAGATAGAATACTTTGAGGAGTTATTTTGACATGAGTTGATTTAAGAATCGCTAGTTGCCCCTAGTCAACCATTGGTTGCCCCCCCAGTCAAACCCAGAAAAGTCACGTGATTGATAGTAAGCAATTAGCTTCTGACCAAGGAATATTTCCGCTTATCATTATACCGTCAGTGTTACCATGGCTACCATTACGCCTGTTTTAGTGTTGACATTGGCAACTTCTCGTTGGAATGTTTTCACTTTTCTTGCTCAATTATCTCTATATATATTTTTTTCTTCTAACAGTTTAATTTAACTGCAAGTGGTAAGATTTTGAGTCAATACTTGAAAGTTTTCGATGGCTGATAAGATCCAGAACACCTTATGATAACTATCAATTAAAGTTTCAACTTATCTACTTGACCTTGAAAAAGGATTGAAAACTGAAGAGAAAAAATGTTCTTGCGAAAACATATCTTTTTTCACGAGGCCAAAGATTTCGGCCAAAAGACAACTGAAACAACACGTTTCACTCTTCATGTTTCATGTTTTACGGAACAGGGGAGCCGAAGAATTTGAAGCAAAAGACGGGTAGGCTAACGCAAAGCAAATTCTTTTTCTATTTATCTAACGTTCACTAGGACTGCTTCTCGTCTAATTTTTAAATATTTAAAGCATTATATTTCAGTTTCTTAAGAAGAATTTAAGGTTTAGCAAGGACGGCATTTTCTCGAAGGCGGAAACCATTTCTTCATATAACACTAAAGCTTCCAGTATAGAAAGCATCCACATAGAACGTTTTGGGTGACATTTTCAAATACTTGTCAGTTTATTATAAAAATAAGTTTAAATCCAAGCTCATTATATCAATAGCAGTTTGGAAAAAACTTCAAGACTGTCATGCATTCTCGATGTTAAGATCTACCCACTTCTATTTTTAGAGCTGTTTCATGTATCAACCACTTCTATGGCTTTTAGGTCAGTGTTTTTTTGCATCCATCAATTAAATCAGCCATCTTGAAGATCGGCGCTCTTTCGTTTAGTTTCGACATATTGGGCCCTTAGTTACCGTTATGTCGAACAGCTTGCATTTCGCTAGAATACCTAGTATTTTTGAATTAGAATTGCAAAAATAATACTATTTTTTTTGTTTATGTTTTACGATTATATATAAATATTACAAGAAAAAGTATATTTGTATCTGTATTTGATCGAAGATGAAACAACATTTTTAATTAATTAGTATTTGTATACTTGGAGTTGGACACTGATTCGCTTCGTTGTCTGGTGTAACTAGAAATGTCACGTGACAACGACGTCATCAAAGATGGCACTGACAAATCTAAAAGCACGCCGCTGGACGTTGCCTGCAATGATGCTTACAATGGGTTTTTAGGAGGATGTCAAACGTCGCGACAAACCTCGACTTGAAACCATTGTTTCGTGATCATCCAAGCGAATTCGGGAAAAATCTATTAAACATATATTTTTTATTTTATTAGCACATAATTAGTAGTTATTATATTAGTCTTGTAATTGATATTTTATCATTCTAATCCTGAAGGACCCACCGTGGATAAATAAAGTTTATCTATCTATCTGTCACTATGCCCACTGACGTCATAACAACACTATCCAATCAGCAACTACCACAAGCTGACGTAGGGAAAAAGAAAGCATGGATGTCTTTCATTCAAGATACGGACGATGAGATGGACAAATGTAGCGCGTGGATTGTGTGTGTCTGTTGTGCACTGGCCAGTATGATCAACTTGGGTAGTTCTTACACATATGGGCTGTTCTTTCCTTCTATTCTCGATGAGTTCCAGGCTGGAAAAGCAGCAACAGGTAAAACCACCTCTCGTATGGTTAGCATGTGTTGTTTCCATAGATTCCGGCCCTCAGAGGCTTGCACACAGAGAAGGGAACCGGGGATCCGAGAGGGACAAGAAGGGGACAGGCCGGGGTTGGGAACAGTGACAGTGACGGCCGGGAACATGGACGGGGACGGGGACGGGGACGGGGACGGGGACGGGGACGGGTCATTCCCTAGAGTATCATTTCTTTGTTTAACAGTTGCACATGAGAAGACGCATGAATATGGATACAACTCAAACAAAGAATCTTATTCTCAAGAGAATGACACGTGGTCTGGAATGGGAAAACATTAAGCGCACAGTTAAGGGGTATATTACCTCAAGTGCTTCCCACCAATTAACACAGTTTTCCCGTTAGTGCTTTAATATTTGTCCTTTTACATTCTGTCTCAGCCCTCACTGGATCAGTAACTGTTGCAATTTCTTCTATACTGGCACCAGTTGCGTCAAAGCTTTGTGACCGTTTTGGTTGTCGGTTAACGATGATAGGAGGTGGCCTATCAACCGCTATTGCGCAACTTGGTTCATCGTTTGCACCGAATGTCTACGTTCTCTTACTCTCTTACGGTGTGGGTTTTGGCTTTGCTTCGTGTTTAGTCTTTATGTCAGCCTTGCAGATTGTACCACAATACTTTCATCGACATCGGTCTCTTGGCTTGGCCATTGTTAACTCGGGCAACGCTGGCGGGCTTCTGTTCATGACACCTATCATTCAAAACCTATTGGAGCGTTTTGATTGGAGAAAATCAATGAGGATCTTGGCTGCACTGAACACAGTCCCATGCTTTCTGGGATGCAGCATAAGTAGAAAGAAGACAGTAACAAAAAACACGCGAGATAAGAGTCAGAAGATGCTGTCTAAAAAATGGACAACGTCGGTCAAAAATTCGGTGCTGATGAATCGCATGTTCAGGATGTTGTGTCTTATAATGGCAGTTGGTTGCCTTGGTTATATTATGCCTTCAATTCATTTGGTAGGTTTGGTTTGCGAAAACGGTTAATTTAGAAGACGAACACTCAAGGGTTCACCACTCGACCTCCTCCTACAGCTAAATTGTGGTAATACGAGCAACAAAATCTTGTAAAGTGTCGCGCAATAATATTGCGTTGCAAGTTGCAGAGCGAATGATGCTTGTATTATCACTCCGTGCAACAATCAAAATTTTGTTGCACGACTTTGTTGAGGAAGTAGAAGCTCTTTCTGCTCTCTGCAACGGAGAAAATTTGTTGTAATACGAGCAACATTTCACTCTTCAACTTGCAGCTCAACAATGTTGCGTGAAAAGTTGCACTATTTTGTTGCTCCTGCAAGCGTGCCATTAGACCTATTTCGCGCCAAAACCAATTTTCATCCAATGTCTTTTTTATTACTTTATCGCCTGTAAAACTGGAAGCTGGAGGGGTCATCTCTTCCTCACCTCCTAAACACATGCACGTTGCGAATAATCAGCGTTTGTGAAGAGGGTCACACCCTATAATCCCGTATATGCTCCGGCATCGGTGGGTTTAGCCCAAAAGATCAGTCTTACCTGGGGACGGAGGACGGAGTTATAACTAAAAACAAACTGAACTTACTCAAACTTTCCCCCTCCCCCCAGGCGAGGTATGCCGAAGATCTTGGAATCCCAATCAGCCGTTCATCATGGATGTACTTCACCATCGGTATTGCATCTCTCGTATCGAGGATCCTCACAGGGAAGATATGCGACACTGGCTGGGTCGCGCACGTTCACATCTTTCAGTTAGCGGTAGTTGTACTTGGGATTGTTGACGTCTCGTTACCATTGACAACCAGTCTTACTTTCCTCATGGCATATTCCGTGACGTATGGGATATGTGAGGGTGCACTCATGACTTCCATGTACAGTTATGTCATGATAATGTTTCCTGGTATGGGCTTTGGATGGTACTGTACCTTCACCGGTTTCAGCTACTTGATCGGTCCTGTGTTAGCTGGTATGTATTCCTGTTCACAAAGTAGTTGGTATTAATATTAATTAATGAAAAGTTGGTGTTAATATTATTATTACGGAGCAAATTCATTATGTTTTTACTTTACACACACAGATTATCATGATCATAGAGTTGATGATGATGATAGTGGTGGTTGTGACTGATGATGATAATGATGATCCTGAAGATGATTGATGATGTGTGGTAATGATAATGATGATGATTGTGATGATGTTCATGATGACAGATGATGATGGTGATGGTGGCGGTGATAATCATGATGATGGTGGTGGTGGTGGTGGTGGTGGTGGTGGTGGTAGTTATGATTGAAGTTGATGGTATTGATGATAATGACGATTTTTTATTATTATTTTGGTGATAAATATATTTTCATAATGATGATGATGTTGGTGGTTGGTATGGCTGATATGATCGATGGCAATGATGATGTGTTCATGACGTTGATAACTTATGATAATGTTGGACTTTGTACATACTTCTAAGATTATGTTTGTTTAATGCACAGGTGTTATAGCAGATGTGAGTGGTTCTTACCATCCTGCCTTCATCACTGCTGGTGTTTTCCTCTTCATCTCTGCCATTTTGCCTTTTTTCTTGAGATTCATTCACAAGTCTACCAGACCAGAAGAAGTCAAACTGAATGATACAACAGACGAAGAACTCGTAATACTCGAAAAAATGACTGTACTGTAGTTGTCATTCTACGCTTTGCCATAATTCAAAACTTTATAAGAACACTTGGATGAAAACGCCCCATTCTTTGAAAGTCCGAATAATTCTGTCAATAATTAAAGGACTTTACTGTAGATGTACATGCCATTCTACGCTTTTGCTTGTCATGCACAACGGTTTCAGTACAAGCGGGCTACGTGCTAAATTAAATTAATTCTTTTCTCCTGTCACGAATCACCGAGAATCATGCACAAAGCCTCATATTGAAACCTTTGTGCGTATCAAACAAGCGAAGCATATCTCGTAAATTTGCTATTGCGAATTCGCGGGTACCAGGAATACCAAGCGGAAACCGCGGATACCACAGGATACCCAATATACATATTAGTGGCAATATCCTGAGTGCTGGCGCAAAATGAACAATTATTTAAATTTAAATTTATGTTAATCACTCACAAGTAGTTAAATTATGACTAAATTATCCTTACTGCTTTGTTATGCTTGCTTCTTATGGTTTCAAACCATGTCACGTGTTATAAGTAAGAAAGTAATAAGCCAATTCACAGTTTAAGAATCGTTATCAGTGCGCATGCGATTTTATCCCGAATTTCTCACCTTCTTTTGTTTTAATTAAACAAAAGAAGGTGAGAAATTCGGGATAAAATCGCATGCGCACTGAAAACGTTTCTTAAACTGTGAATTGGCTTATTTGTGCTGCTCGCTAGATAGATAGATAGCTTTTATATTTAGTAGTATCATTAGTAGTACATTTTGAAAGTACATCATGAAAGTTTTCAATGGACGGATCTAATAAAAACCATGCCAGAACACTAGCTACTCCTTGACTTTTATGAGGACTGAAAGATTAATATATTAAAGCAAGGGCACTAGGACACCTAAAGTGGTTGGATTTCTATAGTTTCTCCCGATTATTTGAATCAAATGAACGTTATACTTGTTTACTTATCTTGTGTTTGTGTTACTTTGCTGCTAAAATGTAGTTTTTCTCCAAAGTTCAAAGGGTTTGAATAACCGATTTGTACTTATTCCAGTAACGGCCGTTTCGTACTTGGCTCTGTACGTAACAACAGCAACGCGACCGCGCGATGTTCGTTAATACTCAACCGCCTGTCAATCACGGAGCTTTAATAGCTGGGTTTCAATCAGCTGATAAAAGTCTTTGAATCTCATTATCTGCTCCAAATGGTGGTCAAACACTGACCACCATGTGCTGTCAGCCAGAAAGAATTCTATCGAAAACTTGTGATTCGGCTGATGAACATTCCGCACGAGACAGGAAATGACGTCAAGTGAAACCCAGCTATATAGTGGCTCTTTCTTGGTGTTGCAGTACACCTGAGGCATAAGCACAATAGAGTGATTCTCATAAAACCGTGAAATACACTTTAGCATATTACGCACTACTTCATTCTGATTCTTTTGTTTTTTATTGTGTTTATCTGACTATAACACTTTAATAACTACACTTTGTTTCACGGGTTTATGAAAACCACTCTAAAACAATAGCCAAGAACAAAGAACTTAGAACGAAACAATACCCTGCAATACAAAGAACCCTGACCTTGAATACAATACTTCCTGCAACACCAAGAAAGACCCAATTTAGTTAATCAAATTCGCCTTGAAAGTAGGGGTCGGTGTAAAAATTTGGAGGCGCTGTTGAACACTTATACATAGAGAGAGCGAGGCAGATTTTCAAACGGCTCAAAACCCCTTAAAACCACTATTTCACGCCAATATTTCATCACCAAAGTGTTCCTCAACTACCAAACAACATTTTTAGAGACTTTATTCAAAAGCATTAAATAATTTTAAGTCTTTCTGAAAGCATATTTTTAAACCATGTGAAATTTGAATACTGAAGCTAATGACGTCACAGCCCACTAACTATACTCTTGGGCTACCTGTGGTCTATGTGATTGCTTTTCTGTATTTCATGTCTTTGATATGAATTATTAGATGATAGAGTTTTACTTCAAGAAGTTATAGAGTACTTTTAGAAGGGTCCTGCTATCCTTCGCCAAGAGAAACTGAATCTCTTCACTCGATAAAAAGTCTACAATCCTATTAGCCATACCATGATGTTCCTTCTTTAAGGAGGCTCCCTAGAGTTTACTCTTCCTCCACCAAGAGTCACAAAAACTACTCGCATTTTGTCCAGAATTATCAATCATTTCAAACCAGTAGCAACAGAAGCAGCAGCAAATAAAGCTCCGTGAAATCTACCCTTGTGTTTAGTAATTTTTATACGACTTTGACAAACTTGCACGTTCAAAACAGTTCATTTAATATATTCAGAATGCAATGAGTATGCTTGCGCATGCGCAACTACTAAACTTGAAGAATTTTTATTTTGCGTACGTTAATTTTCAAAATGAAATTAACTCAAAAGTACATGGTGAAATGTTCCCAAACGTATACAGTTTTTTCACAATGTTATAAAAAGGCAACTGACAAAATGCTACTGAAATCCTGACATCAGATTTTTTTTTAATCCAGGAAAATCGAAATTTCTCAATATTTCTCGTTCTGATGTCAAGATTTTTTTAAGCCGCAGTTATATTATAAAAAACCCAACGGAGTTTTATATTATGTATTTAGAAGAATATTGACCGTGGAAAATTCGAGTTATTATTTTTTTAATGTTAAAAATAGGCCTTTTTACGACAGATGCAGCGTTGCTATGGTAACATTGTACGTGATCATTACTACCACAAACAAATCCTAAACTCATAATCTTTAATATGGTTGGTCTATCAGGCATCGATATGCAGATATGCTTTTGCTATAAAAGGATTTCTCTTATAGCTCCAAATACCTGTAAACTCTAGGGAGCCTCCTTAAGTCTAGATACTAGTCTACAATCCTATTAGCCATACCATGATGTTCATTCTTTACAGTACTAGAACTGATTCCATATTTAGGAGAAAGTTAAAAGGCCAATAAAAATATTCAGAAATCATGAAGAAGTTAGAACTTCTCCTTTTTGATTTTTCATGCGGAATATAGACAGCCAGGAATTATACACAAAGTTTAAGAATCTAAAGATTGCAGTTGGCTACCCTAGAAAAAAATAAAATTGAGAGATTTTCAACACGACCAACTTATCCAATTTTTATACTGCTTTTGAAATTTTTAAGAAGGCTTTTAGGTATAGGTAATAATATAGTTTAGAGTTCAATTTGGGATTAATTAATTAATTAAAAGTCTTGGTCCAAAATAAACTTATTTATTAATGACTTCTTGGGTGGTTGTCGACTCGAAAGTTTTAACTCTTCGACAACCACACACACGACCTTACATCATCTTCTTGTAATGTATATTGAACTTGTAAATTCAGATGTAATATATATATTTTTCTATCATGTTGTAACTTTATGTAATATTTAAAAATGTGTATGAATAAATAAAAGTCTAAAAGTCTAAAGTCTAAATTTGCACGAGTGTGTTTTTCAAAGAGTTCAAATTGCACGAGACCGTAGGTCGAGTGCAATTTGAGCTCTTTGAAAAACACGAGTGCGAATTATCCCAAATTGAACGAGAAACCATATTGTAGTATCGATGGCCTCCCTATACTTCGGATTTATGAAGATTCTAAACTACAAGAAACTATGATACACGCTTACAACGTCCGCCATCTTTATTACTCCCGTTTACAACCGCTGACCATGCATAACAATCATCGTAATACACTACATCCCTCCCTTCTTCAGGATAAAACAACAGGCTATAATGGAACCCAATTCTAAAATTCAATAACTGACTAAATAAAGAAAAGTCCACGCCAACAATCATAAACGTTAGGGCATGACATAGTCCTCAAATCTTTTGGGCATCTGTCTTGTGCGAACTGGTCTGGGAGGGGGTTCCTGCTGCACCTCTTTGGGTCTTGGTCCACTTTCATACTCTTCCTGCACCGCACCCCTTGTTTCTTCACATGCCTCCTCACCCTTTCCTCCTTGCAACTGCTCACTTGGTGACAGGTACCTTTTCACATGTGTTACATTCCGTTGATACTGTACACCCTCAGGGGATTCTACGACTACACTGTTTCCTTCTTTGCTCACTACCTGATATGGTTGGTTTGCAAACGTTGTGGATAGCTTGTTCTCCTTGTTCTGCTTGACTAGTACCTTATCTCCTGGGCTTAGATCCGAGTATGCTGCATGTCTTTTCTCGTCTGCATACAGCTTTGCTTTCATTTTCATTTCAGCATCTCTGTCCCTGACCTCCTCTGCTCTCCCTGTTTCCTGGATATCTGGCATCTTGGTTCTCATCTTCCTGCCAAAAAGTAGTTCCGCTGGACTAATCCCTGTGGTCGTGTGTGGTGTTGCTCTGTATGCGGTCAGATATGTCCGCAGTTCCTTCTTCCAGTCCTTTCCTTCAGCATGTGCTATCTTCATTCTCTTGAGTAGTGACCTGTTGTGTCTCTCGATCTCTCCGTTCGCTTGTGGCCACAGGGGTGTGACCTTCCGGTGCTTGATGCCGTGATCCACTAGATACTGCTCGAACCTCTCTGATACAAATTGTGGCCCATTATCGCTCGATATCGCCTGGGGTAACCCATGTCTAGAGAAGATCTCCTCTAAGCTCTCAATAACATTCTCTGTTGAAGTTGCCTTCATGATTGCAATCTCATAATACCTGCTGTAATAATCAATCACCGTCAGCACCGAGTGTCGTGATGGCAAAGGTCCGAGAAAGTCCAACGCTAGTTCTTGCCATGGCCCGCTTGGCAGAGGTGTAGACTTAACAGGCTCAGGTTGAGTGGGCTGTCCCACCAGCTGGCATCCATGGCATGTCTTTCAAAATTTTTCCGCTTCCTTCGTGATGCCTGGCCACCATACCTTCGCCCTTAGCCGCTGCTTCATACTGACAACTCCGAGATGTCCTTCGTGGGCTAACATCAAGACGTGCGGTCTCAGCTTTCGCGGGATTACAATTCTCGTACCTCTCAGAATAAGTTTTCCGAGAACACACAGCTCCCCACTGGCAGGTATGTACTGTTTGCATCGCGATTTCTCCCAACGACCCGTCTTGATGCACTCTCTTAATTCACACAGCTCCTAGCCTGCGTAGCGGCGCATTTTTGGGGGAGGGGGTGGGGAGGGACAGAGGGAGACTGGGTAGGAGAGGAGAGGGAGGGAGCGCCTGCAATGATGCTATTGTTTTAGTGTTTACCGCCTACTCGTTGCTATCCAATCATAGTCATGATAGTCATCGCGGAAAGCTAACCAATCACGGCTCAGCTTGGGTTTTCCCAAACATATATTTCATAGTGTAATTCGTTCTTCTAATTCAACTAATCGATCGTTATTAGTGATATCCTTCGTCCTACTATATAAAACCAACTCGGCTACCCAAACCATAGTTGATAGAGGGGGGACCTCTATTAACTATGCCCAAACATATTTCATCAGTAGAGTAATCGTTATTCGTTATGATATTCCTCCTTCCAATAACATTATTGAATAACTGAACTCCAAATAGCGAATGATTTCTTGATAGCTTGAAATAACTGCGATCTGTCGCACATTGCAAACACAATAATTGCTTGTTTGCCAGTTGTTATCTAATTTTCACCGAGATTTTCTAGCTACTCCGCCAGAGAGCATAAATATTACCCAATGGATTGAGCTTCGACGATTCTATTGAGGCCGTTACAGTCAGTACAAATCCAAAGCCTCGACAATCTTGTTCGACAAGTTAGGGTCAAAGATCAAACTTTTCCCGTATGCGTCGGTAAAATGGCCACTAAATCTTTACCAATAAATAACTGACGTATCGTTTGATATTTTTCTTTCTTTAGATTTAAATTTTCGCCTTTAAATTCTTTTAGACTAGATACTACAATTCTTAAAGTCTCTTCAAAATCTTTGTCGATAATTACTACTGTGCTGTTATATGTTATTTCAGAGATTGACATGTGATGATTGATGTCAGTCACCTCTCAACCAATAGGAATTTCCCGCACCCAGAATGAACGAGTAAAAACGCTTAAACAATAGCGTCATTGCAGGCGCTCCCTCACTTTCCCTCCTCCCCAGTCTCCTTCCCCCCAAAAAAACCAAAATGCGCCGCTACGCAGGCTACACAGCTCCTTGTCCGCCGCTGAAGCTTCTTCTATTTCTCTCGTGGTCAGTGCTTGAGGAGTAGCATGGATTGCTACCAATCTGACAAATTCCTCACCTTCTACTCCCTCTGTTGACAATGTTCCTTCCCCTTCCGGTGTCAATCTTGATAATGAATCTGCAACGTTTTGTTTTCCTGGGATGTATGCAACTTTGAATCTGTATGGCTGTAACCTTAAGACCCATCGCTCAATCCTGGCGGATGGCTTTGATCTTGGGGAGTAGATGACTTCCAGTGGTTTATGATCTGTGCAGAGTTCAAACTCAATGCCATACAAATAGACATTGAACCTTTCACACGCCCACACAATAGCAAGTGCCTCTCGTTCCGTCTGAGAATAACGTCTTTCCACTGCAGTCAAACTTCGGCTGGCATAGCTCACAACTCTGTACTCACCATCCTGTTCTTGACTCAAAATGGCCCCGAGGCCAACTGGGCTTGCATCTGTGATTATTCTGGTCTTTGCCCTCGGGTCGAAGTATGCGAGTGTTTCCGCTTGGCCCAGTCTGGTCTTGAGCTCCTTAAAAGCCTTTCTCTGCTTTTGGCCAAACATAAATGGCACTCCTTTCTTTGTCAGTTCCCGCAGTGGTTCTGTTATCGTTGCATACTCAGGAATGAACCGTGCATTGTAGTTCACTAACCCGAGGAAGCTCCTCACTTCTGACACATTCTCTGGCTCTCTAGCGTTGACAACAGCTTTCACCTTTTCCTCAGTCGGCCCGATCCCTCTCTTTGACAACACAAATCCCATGAACTCTAGCTGAGACATGTGCATCTTGCACTTGTCTTTATTTAGTGTCAAGTTCTTCTCTTTCAGTGTCTCCAGCACCTGTTCTAAAACACGGTCATGTTCTTCAACACTCTTCCCATGCACGATGATATCATCAGAGATGTTTGCCGCACTACCACAGTTCTGTAGCGTCTGCTGTATGATGTGTTGGTAGATTTCAGGGGCAGCATTTATGCCGAACATCAGCCTCTTGTATTGATATAACCCACAATGAGTCACAAAGGTAGTAATATTACGTGATTCCTGCTCGAGCTCTATCTGATGATATCCCCATTTCAGATCTAACTTGCTAAATACAGTGCTTTGGTTTAGACCATGAAGTACTTCGTCTACATGTGGTATTGGGTGTCTCTCTCTAATTATGGCTTCGTTCGCGCGTCTCATATCTACACAGAGGCGGATCTCCCCATTAGCTTTTGGGGCGACGACAACTGGGCTAACCCAGGGAGTGGGCCCTTCTACCGGCTCTATTATATCTAGCTCCAATAGCTCATCAATCTTTTCTTTCACTTTATCTCTCAAACTATAAGGTATTCTCCTGACCTGTTGAGCTACAGGCGTGACATTGGGATCAATGTGAAGCTTAAGCTGATAATTTTTGAGCTTACCCACTCCTTCGAAGACTTCCTTGTATCTTTCCATGACAGGAACAGCTTCACAGACGCTCATCACATCAGCTCCAACCTTCAGCACTCCTAATTCTGATGCTGTCTGTCTTCCTAGGAGTGGTTCGCCGACACCGTCAATTACAATAAACTCTGCTTGTGTCTCGCTACCCCCAATGCCAGCCTGAGCAGTAAAACTCCCGAGAAGATTTAGTGGCTTATCACTACCATAGGCATACAACTTCTTGTCTGATTTCCTGGACTCGCACTTTATCTTCTTTTCCTTTAAACCTTTCATTAGTTCTTTATCGATGATATTAGCACTTGCTCCAGAGTCAACCAGCATTAGAATCCTCTGTCCACCCACCGTCACTTCAACTTTCTCCATGCTCCCCCTAGACTTCACACTAAAGGCATATTCCTCATCCTCAGAGCCCACCAGACGTACCTTCTCGTCCTTCCCTCTACACTTGTTTGCGAAATGACCAATCTTTCCACAGTGGTCACATGACTTCCCTTTGGCAGGATATTGCGGGTCTCGGCTATAATGACCTTTCCTTCCACAGCTGTAGCATTCAACGTTCCTCTTGTCACTTTTGTCTGTCCTCTCATCTTTTCGCTCATTTTTCCGCTGGGCTTTCCTTGCCTGAACACTATTTACTGCATCCTCTGGTCTCGTAGACATGTCCTTCATGCTTCTTAACTGACTCTCAACTGCTTCTTGGGTCGCTGCAATCACCAATACATCTTGTAACTTAAGCTTCTCTCCCTTTTCCAATAACTTCTTCCTTAACTCAACCGATTTGCATTTAAACACGACTTGATCCCTGATTTGTTTCTCTGACTGGTCACCATAATCACAATCTTTAACAGCTTGTCGTAGTCGTGTCACATATTGTGCTACAGTCTCATCTCCTTGTTCCATGCATCTAAAGAGGTAATTTTGATACGTGGAGTTGACCTGTGGAATGAAGTATTTGTTTAACGCCAAGACAATCTTGCCATACTCTTTTGCTTCGCCAACCTCCACGATTTTCTGCACTTCTTCTCCTGCTGTATGCAAAAGCAATGCTCTCCTTTGAACCTTGTTATCATCTTTGTCAGCTACAATGATTAATCCTTTGCTATCGGCATAAAGTGTGAAGCTTTTCATCCACCTTTTCCATCGGGTCCCAACGGTCGTTAGATCGCCACTCGGATCAAACGGCTTTATTCCTACCAATTCAGGAATATTTACTCCAGCCATCTTCTATGTCGTTCTCTAGTATTTCTTTTTAATCCTCGTCGCCAGATGTAGTATCGATGGCCTCCCTATACTTCGGATTTATGAAGATTCTAAACTACAAGAAACTATGATACACGCTTACAACGTCCGCCATCTTTATTACTCCCGTTTACAACCGCTGACCATGCATAACAATCATCGTAATACACTACACATATGATTACTCGTTAATAATATACATTATAAAATAACTTTGATATTACGCGCGCTCTGATTGGTCAAAAAGCCATGTTTTATGAGAGCATAATACATGCTCACGTCATTTTTTTCTCTCTCAAAAAGTTAGTTATTTTATAAAAGCAATAAAAAACAGTTTTCCGTGTATTATTTAGCAGTTATTCGCCGAAGGCGAAGTGATTATCGATGAATATTTACCGAGCGGCGAGTCTTCGAGCTGCGAGGTAAATATTCATCGATAACCACTGAGCTTGAGGTGAATAATTGTTTTAGTATAAATAAAAAGGTGATTATTTCAAAAAAGAAAGAAGGAAACAACATTGAAAGTGAAAATATTTTATTTTTTAAAAGCGCGACGGTCACGCTGACAGCCAATTTGTCCGAAAAGGTGATTATCGGCTGATAATCCGAGATAGAAAACCAATCAGAGCGCGCGATTTTGTATAATCACCTTTGTATTTATACTAAACTCTGATAAAGACACTTGGGATGTAGAGAGAACACTTGAGAAGCTGGAAACCACTCCGCTACGCGTCGTGGTTTCCTACGCTTCTCTCGTGTTCTCTCCACATCCCGCGTGTCTTTATCAGAGTATAATACACGGAAAACTGTTTTTTATTCCTTAATGAAAAACCTTACAAACTTTACCGTCCGACATTGAAAATCTCAAGAAAAACTCTGAGCGCGCGCTCAATGACGTGAGATAGCGTCAGCAGCGAGCGCTCTTCAGCTGAAACTGACAAAAAATTTATTCAAAAACAAACAAAATCACCAACTTTTTAGTCGTTTTCACCGCTTAAACTTGTTCCTTCGCGATCGGAAAATGCATAGTCTTGATGCTTAATAATTTTATCAACAGCAGAAATAAAAACAATTTGGTTTCAAAACCGTTTTCGGAAAATGTAATTTGCACTGTGTTACACTTTTTTGCACTGTGTTACACTTGAACTGCACTGCTCTAAGCCAATCAAATTCGAGTAATTTTTTCATGTATATCATTAGTCAAGTTATTCGGCTTATTCAAGAGATATAGCAAAATTAGCACTATGAGTGGGTAAACAGAAGGCTATTCATTGTAAAACGTATTTTAATGGCCTCGAAAGTGCGTTAGAAAGCTGCATATACAAGAAACCTATAATTTTAAGTATGGCGTACGTAAACTATTGCAGAGTAAGGGAAGAAAAAGACGCTACACTTGAACAATATTATTGTATATTGAAAGTATGTTGTTATCAATTTAATTTATAAATATTTCGTTTCGTTCCTCAAAGTAGACTCCAACATTCCATTTCGTTTCGTTCCGTTCCGCAAAGTAGTGTAAGTCGATCAGAAGTTGTCACGCCATTCAGACTATATATTATGTACTTGTAACATGATCTCCCGCATAAGAGACGAACAGCTAGATATATATTCCTCGAATAAACTGATACTATACCTGATAAAGAATCGAAGCAGGAATCACTACATGGTGTCAGACGTGCAAGGTAAAGACCACATCGACAATCGGTAAGTCAGTTAGAAAAGAAAAATATAGAAGAATACTGTTGTCATTGAGAGCAAATCATGGCCGTAGGATTCACTCCGCCTGTCATGAACTGCGACGAATTATCCATATTTAAACAGTACTATAATCTAGTATTCAACGGTCCATTTGCCAAAAAAAAAAAAAACGAGAATGAAAAATCATCCTACATTTTGCTATAATGTGCTATGGATATTCCGCTAAGGTGTTGATATTTACAATAGCTTCGTTTGGGACGACGAAGACGAACATTTAGCACCAAGAACGAATTTCAGACTAGCTAGATAACAGTTTCAACTTCAAATGTAAATTTCGCGACCAACGTGATTAATCGAGCAGCTTATAATAGGCATAACTTGTGCTTGAAGCATCGAAAAGGACAAGAGCGCATTTTAGAGCACGGCGACGAATTCGCCCTTAGCAAAACGATAGATATTGTTAGCACGTATGAAGCGACATTAGCGCACGTAGCCCAACTACATGAGAATGGTAATGACAAACATGTCCAAGCCCTCCGGAAATTCGAGAACCGATACTTGTTTTCATTTGTTAAAACTGCCATCGCAGCCTACTAACTTTATGCTTGGGCTACCTGTGGTTAATAATAATAATAATAATAATAATAATAATAATAATAATAATAATAATAATAATAATAATAATAATAATAATAATAATAATAATAATAATCAGGCAGAATGGATCCGAAACGTTGAAACGGCTTTAAAACAACACATACGACAACCAAGCGAATCGATAAGAATAACAAGGAACATAATCACTGAGTGCATAAAGAAGAAACGGAATTGGTCTTCACCAGGTAAAGATAAAATCACCAACTTTTGGATAAAGAAGATGGATACCTTCCATCAGGATATCGCGACAGCGCTTAATGTGATAGTCAGCGAAAAGCTAGAAATACCGTCTTGGCTCACAATAGGAAGAAGTGTATTGATCCCAAAGAAGGATAATCCAGCACCCTCTGATTACAGACCTTAAGCACCCTTTACAAACTGATTACGTCAATGGTAGATCGTCTACTTCAGATGCACGAAGAAAAGAACGGCCTAATGCAAATCGACCAAAGAGGAGGAAAAGCAAAGTCTATGGGTTGTGTGGATAACTTATTAATAGACAAAATGGTGCTTGAAGACGCTCACTTCCATAAAAAGAACTTATCGTGCAGTTGGATTGACGTGAAGAAAGCTTTCGACTCTGTATCACATCAGTGGATAAATAAAACACTCGAAATGCATGGAATAAATGGAGATCTCATCCACCTCATCAAATCTGTCATGAAAACATGGAGTATAACCCTGGAAGTCAACACTAACAACGGTAAAGAGACTATCGGTCCAATCAAAGTCAACAGAGGAATCCTACAAGGTGATTCTTTCTGCATTAGGTTATTCACACTAACACTTAATAGTTTAAACCAACACTGCTTAGGCTTTTGGGCCGCATTGTTGTGGGAGTCTGTTGGAAATTTTTCAATAAAGTTGTCCATAATAATAATAATAATGATGATGATCTAGACGTATATGCGGGGTCAGGGAAGGCCTATTACTTTCTCTTTTATTCATTTTATTTAACTGGGTATGATATGGGTTTTTTATTGGGTCTTAGATAGGTGTCCCCAATTAGCATACTATTTATATGTAAGCTAGATGATATTGACACATAAATAAAGTTTAAAAAAAAAAATTTTAAAAAATGATAATAATAATAATAATAACAATAATTTATCTAATATCATATATCTTGTATCTTGTTATCTAATATCTAATATATGAATTCTAATAATATCTATCTTATGTCTAATATGTAATTTTTAATTGTATCTAATAACTAATAATATCTAATATCTAAATATATATAAAAGGGTAATCGTAAAAAATATCTACTAAATACTAGTTGGTATTAGTGTCTTAGTAAGAAATATAGAAAAAGAAATTATACTAAAGGATGGTCGTACAAAACGTAAAAATTCTACGGAAAAATAGAACTAAAGAAAAAATATAACCATAGTAAGATTGTAACAATATGCTAGGTTTCGGTTAGGTTTTGAAATGACAGTTTGAAGTCTTAGGTCTTGGGAAAAGACCTGACTAGTAATTTTACCAGGGAAAAATCATATTGTATCAAATATTCCTGAGGTTCAAATAAAATAATAATAATATTGTTGATGTTGATGATGAAGATGATGAGGAGGAGGAGAGGATGATAATGTTGTTGATGATGATGATGAGGAGGAGGAGGAGGAGGATGTTGTTGATGATGATGAGGAGGAGGATGATGATGATAATGTTGTTGATGATGATGATGATGATCATGAGGAGGAGGAGGATGATAATGTTGTTGATGATGATGATGAGGAGGAGGAGGATGTTGTTGATGATGATGAGGAGGAGGAGGATGATGATGAGGATGATGATGATGATAATGTTGTTGATGATGATGATGAGGAGGAGGAGGATGTTGTTGATGATGAGGAGGATGTTGTTGATGATGATGATGAGGAGGAGGAGGATGATGCTGTTGATGATGATGATGAGGAGGAGGAGGATGAGGGATGATGAGGCGGATGATGATGATGAGGAGGATGATGATAATGTTGTTGATGATGATGATGAGGAGGAGGAGGATGTTGTTGATAATGATGAGGAGGATGTTGTTGATGATGATGATGATTCAACAAAATGAATGAGCATGGACATAACACTAGGCGCGGAAATGAATTTCGCCTGCCAATCATTAAAACAAATTGGGGGAGGCAAAGGCTATCCTATCAAGCCATAAAAGAATGGAACAACCTTAGTGTCGATCTTAAACAATGCTCAAAAATTTCTCAATTTAAGTCTATCTTTTCTGAATGAACTCTTTGAAGTATGTTATTTGAATTTTACTTTTTTTGCATAATTGTAATTTTTCTCATAATATTTTTGTATCGATAATTTGCCATCTACTTTTTAACTCCATTATATGACGCATAAAAATTAATTTTACAGGACCTTCTTGAAAATCACTAAATTGAAGGAGCATCCTGTTAAAATATCATTATAAATAAATAAAAAAAAAAAAAATGAGGATGATGATGATGAGGAGAATGATGATGAGGAGGAGGATGATGATAATGTTGTTGATGATGATGATGATAATGAGGAGGAGGAGGATGATAACGTTGTTGATGATGATGATGAGGAGGAGGATGTTGTTGATGATGATGAGGAGGAGGAGGATGCTGTTGATGATGATGAGGAGGAGGATGTTGTTGATGATGATGATGAGGAGGAGAAGGATGATGTTGTTGATGATGATGATGAGGAGGAGGAGGAGGAGGATGATAATGTTGATGATGATGATGATGATGATGATGATGATGATGATGATGATGATGATGATGATGATGATGATGATGCTCCGCTGCAGCTTTTTTTGGCGATTGTAAATAGCCTTGATTTTATATTGAATTGTCCTACCAGGTAGCCCTACCAGGACGAAGTGCAAAATAAAGGAGACTCGACCCCTATCTAATACGTCAGTCGCACCTCATATTTAGTGTGATCACTATGCCAAACGACATCATAACAACACTATCCAATCAGCAACTGCCACAAAATGACCTCAAGAAAAAGAAAGCATGGATGTCTTTTTTTCAAGATACGGACGATGAGATGGACAAATGTAGCGCGTGGATTGTGTGTGTCTGTTGTTCACTGGCCAGTATGATCAACTTGGGTAGTTCTTACACATATGGGCTGTTCTTTCCTTCTATTCTCGATGAGTTCCAGGCTGGAAAAGCAGCAACAGGTAAAACAACATCTCGTTTATTTTTTACATCTTTCTTTCATTAGATTGTGATTGGCTGGTGATTAGATGAGCCCAAATTAATGACCAGTAACCCGAATGTTTTGATTGGAGTTTCGGCGTCTTCGTTTAAAATTCAAAATCTCGGCGCCAACTATGATCAAAACTCTGGCAACTCATAATATTTTTATCTTAAAAATATTTTTTTTGAAGCTGATACTTAGCGATGTGGTTGGCAAGTGAATTCTTTTGGTAAATATTTCACAATCATTCATGATAGCGGGTCCAAAACCTAATTTTTAACTGATTTTTTTTTGAATATCGGAGCCGTTGATCGGAGATTTGAAAGGTTAATATGAAGACTCGAAAACTACATTTGAATTCTCGGATTTACTGGTCACGCGTGACGTAAATTAGCTGTAATACACCTCTTTACCTTGGGTGTAATGTTTTCCATAAGGTAGTTTCTATAAGCTGAGACACTACATCTCACTAAAACAACTGAAGCAGTTATATTACAATCTGATTTATCCATATATATCCTATGCCATAGTTGCCTGGGGAAGTACCTACAAAACTCATTTAAAAAAGCTACAAACAAAACAAAATCATATTGCTAGAGTCATGTTTTTTACTACTCTATATGGTAAAAATACTCCTAGTGCACTACCATTACTAAACTTACTTGATATATTAACATTACATAATATTTACAAATTACAGGCTCTAAAATTTATTCACCAATGGCACAAAAAGCAGTTGCCAGACATATTTGAAAGCTATTTCAAATATGCGAAAGAAGTTCATTCATATAATACAAGATATGCATCCAAAAATAATATATACAAAATGAAATTCAGAACCAATATTGGAAAACAATCAATTGCTGCAATGGCAGCAGATTTATGGAAAGAACTGCCACTACCTTTAAAACAAATTAATACTCATCAGTCCTTTGCTAAGAAACTCAAAATATTTTTGTTAGAACTCCAAAATTCCTCGAAAATTTTTTAAAGCCTATGGTAAAATAACTTAATCAAATATTTCTCAACTCTCCTAATCTTAATTAAAATTCAAGGTCTATACTTCCTTCGTTCTTTATAAATTTATGTAAATTGATATATTTATTGTTGTGTGTACTAGCTCATCTAAATGTAACTCATAATGTTAGTGTCTAACTTGAAAACCTAACGGTTAATTTAGATACTAAACATTTCGAAAAACAATTATATTTCTGCTTAAAATAAAAAAAAATAAAAAATTGGTACTGGAAAAATATATATATATAAGCAAAATATGCAAACATGTAAATATATAAATATATATAAACTTACTAATTAGAAATGTGAATAAAAATATTGTATATGTATTGTATTGCATACCCTAGAATATTATTTCTTTGTTTAACTATCGCACATGAGAAGTCCATGAATACCTTGGGTGTAATGTTTTCCAATTTCAGACCACATGTCATTCCCTAGAATATTATTTCTTTGTTTAACTATCGCACATGAGAAGTCCATGAATATGCATGGTACAATTCAACAAGCAATCTTATTTTTAAATCAAGACATAGTTAATGGAGTGGAATGGTTTGGAAACCTATTGTTCTAGGTTTTTGTTCGACTTTTTTCATTGTTATATGACGTTGACCGTGTACAGAGAAGGAAAAGTTGCAGCGTTTGTTCATAGTAATTAACTTAGAAAATTAAGACGATTTTTCTCTCAAAAATGTTCTAAAATAGGTGGTATTTGTTAATGAATTCTATGTGATAAAGATTTTTTTTTTATTGAAAAGGAGTGATCACCCTTCTTATATAAGCTTTCTTACTTCTTATCTAGTAAATTAACTTTATCTGCGCGAAATTATTTATCCTCTTCTCTGTAATCTTATAGGATAAAAATTTTAAGCTTTTAAAATGTTCGTACTTGAAAATAGTACGGAAACTAAACTTGCTTTGGTTCATTGTGCACGGTCAATATCACGTGATGGTACATTTCAACATCGCTTGCCACACAAAAACCTAGAACAATAGGTTTCCAACCCCTTCCACTCCATTAATTATGGTCAAGTGAATTACATGTGGTCTGAAATGGGATAACATTACACGCAACCGAGTAAGAAGTGTTGTTATCTCGCCCCCACCAATTATAACAGTTTTAACAATTCTGTTCCGTTAATGCATTAATCTTTTTCCCTTTTCATTCAGCCCTCGCTGGATCAGTGACTGTAGCTCTTGCTTCTTTACTGGCACCAGTTGCATCAAAGCTATGTGACCGCTTTGGCTGCGGGTTAACGATGATAGGAAGTGGTCTAACATCAGCTATTGCGCAACTTGGTTCATCGTTTGCACCGAATGTCTACGTTTTCTTACTCTCTTATGGCGTGGGTTTTGGCTTTGCTTCGTGTTTAATTTTCATTTCAGCCTTGCAGATTGTACCCCTATACTTTCATCGACATCGGTCTCTTGGCTTGGCCATTTTAAATTCAGGCTCCGCTGGCGGGCTTCTGTTCATGACACCTGTCATTCAAAACCTATTGGAGCATTTTGATTGGAGAAAATCAATGAGGATCTTGGCTGCACTGAACACAGTCCCATGCTTTCTGGGATGCAGCATAAGTAGAAAGAAGACAGTAACAAAAAACACGCGAGATAAGGGTCAGAAGGCGCTGTCTAAAAAATGGACAACGTCGGTCAAAAACTCGGTGTTGATGAACCCAATGTTCATGGTGTTGTCTATTACGATGTCAGTTTGTTGCCTTGGTTATGTTATGCCTTCAATTCATTTGGTAGGTTTGGTTTACGAAAATATTGTTTTTCCAGGTGGCTCAGCCTCTCTTGACATCGGTCTGTCTGCATAGTATTAATTAAGACATAGGTTGCAATCAATAGTGCCCTTCACAGTTCCCTGCGCCATCTTGAAAGGTAGCTGTGCCTTTGCATAGAAGCCAAACATGAGGTGACCTTGCAATGGTAAAGACCTTTTTTAACACCTTGGACAATTATTTACATGTCTCTATCATTGCAAGGTCACCTCATGTCTCGCTTCGATGCAAAGGCAAGGCTACCATTCAAGATGGCGCATGGAACTGTGAAAGGGACTATAGACGTGTTTTCCGGTTTCGAGTGGGGATTGACCACGGGAAGCAAGCAGTTTTTGTTTTTCTTTAAAGGCTTGTTTCCCGGGTCAACAGCTCACTGCAAGAAAACCAAATTTCCCCGAGTAAAGAGTGTACAGTTTAGTTATTGGAGGAATTTGAAACCGCAAATGTTCGTATTGCATGACATGTTACAAAGGGGGACACAGGGATCCCAAGATACCCACTTGACACGCCTCTAAGATCGTAAAATTCGCGCAAAGCAGATATTTAGATTCCTCTGCCTCATTGGTAGACATAACAGGAACAGAGACCTACTTCTCAAGCTTGTAAACCTCTAAAACAATTGGACCATTTCTTTTCCCCCAGGCGAGGTATGCCGAAGATCTTGGATTCCCAATCAGCCGTTCATCATGGATGTACTTCACCATCGGTATTGCATCTCTCGTATCGAGGATCCTCACCGGGAAGATATGTGACACTGGCTGGGTCGCGCACGTTCACATCTTTCAGTTAGCGGCAGTTGTACTTGGGATCGTTGACGTCTTGTTACCATTGACAACCAGTCTTACTTTCCTCATGGCATATTCCGTGACGTATGGGACATGTGAGGGTGCACTCATGACTTCCATGCACAGTTATGTCATGATAACGTTTCCTGGTATGGGCTTTGGATGGTACTGTACCTTCATGGGTTTAGGCTTCTTGATCGGTCCTGTGTTAGCTGGTATGTATTTCTGTTCACAAGGAGTTGTCATTCTTACGGAGGCGTTGTAGAGATGGTAGTAATAACTACCATATGATAGTTAATTTTGATGATGACGGTGGTGGTGCTGATGATGACTGATGATAATAATGATGATTGTGATGATGCCCATGATGACAGTTAATTTTGATGATGACGGTGGTGGTGCTGATGATGACTGATGTTAATGATGATGATGATTGTGATGATGCCCATGATGACAGTTAATTTTGATGATGACAGTGTTGGTGGTGGTGATGATGATGACTGATGTTAATGATGATGATGATTGTGATGATGCCCATGATGACAGTTAATTTTGATGATGACAGTGTTGGTGGTGGTGTTGATGATGACTGATGTTAATGATGATGATGATTGTGATGATGCCCATGATGACAGTTAATGTCGATGATGACGGTGTTGGTGGTGGTGATGATATTCATAATAATGATATAAAATAATGATAATAATGTACATACTTCTAAGATTATGTTTGTTTAATGCACAGGTGTTATAGCAGATGTGAGTGGTTCTTACCATCCTGCCTTCATCACTGCTGGTGTTTTCCTCTTCATCTCTGCCATTTTGCCTTTTTTCTTGAGATTCATTCACAAGTCTAACAGACCAGAAGAAGTCAAACTGAATGATACAACAGACGAAGAACTCGTAATACTCGAAAAAATGACTGTACTGTAGCATGCATGTGAACATTATGACATATATCAGATACTTGAGAAATCTGATAAAACAATATTTAGTAAAGCTAGAAATAATGACAATCATCCTCTAAGATCTTTAAAATAATAAATCTTTATCATTATTATCATTATTATTATTATTATTATTATTATTATTATTATTATTATTATTATTATATTATTATTATTATTATTATTATTATTATTATCATTAATACGGGGCGCTTTAGGAACAATTTTATTCATAGATTACATTTTAAATGTTTTTTTAAGACTAATAAAGACCTATTATTATTATTATCATCATTATTATGATCATCATCATCATTATTATTATTATTATTATTATTATTATTATTATTATTATTATTATCATTAATACGGGGCGCTTTAGGAACAATTTTATTCATAGATTACATTTTAAATGTTTTTTTAAGACTAATAAAGACCTATTATTATTATTATCATCATTATTATGATCATCATCATCATTATTATTATTATTATTATTATTATTATTATTATTATCATTAATACGGGGCGCTTTAGGAACAATTTTATTCATAGATTACATTTTAAATGTTTTTTTAAGACTAATAAAGACCTATTATTATTATTATCATCATTATTATGATCATCATCATCATTATTATTATTATTATTATTATTATTATTATTATTATTATTATTATTATTATTATTATTATTATTATTATCATTATTATTATCAATGCCATCGCTAATTTTAATTAGATTTTTAATTTTTCTTTGTATGTGCATATTTTAATGATATTTTGTACCTACATTGCTATATTCTTAATTTAATATTTGAACTCAGTTTTTTTTCTTTACCTTAATAATACTTTCAATACTTTAGATTTTAAATACATATAACTTTGTAAATAGTCATAGCAATTTTTATAGCATTTTTTGTAATTTTCATTATTATTATTATTATTGGATGTGAAATAAAGATTTTTATATAAAAAAAAAAAAAAAAAAAAAAAAAAAAAAAATTATTATTATCATTATTATTGATATTTTATTAGGTTCTTTGAAATTTTTTGATACAACTTTGCGGGCTACTGGCCTAAGCTAAGTCAGTGTGATTAATTACATTTTTTCCCGGTCTTATTCCTAATATTCCTTATTCCCTTATTTCATCTTGGTTCATCTTACTTAAAGTGCTAGTCTTACGAAAATGACACTATCCCTAAAGAATATATCTTATAAAAGTAGACATGTTATATAGTTATTGTCAAACTTTTATTTCGATACGAGACCGGGAAGATGTTGTATTTAGCCTGTAAAGTTCGGCATTTTCGGTCCGCCATTAAACGAATGCGTTCCTGTCAGTGGTAGCAATTCAACGAAAGTGACGTCATACGCGCAACGATTAATTTTTTTTTTAAAGTTGAGGTTTCTTCCCTGTCATTTTCTGCTGATATTTCGCAGGAATTTTCATCTAAAACGCACGCCATTTCAGAATATATGGGGTCGAATATAGAGTCAGTATATGGAGAGCAAAGTCAGAAGTGCGCATATGACGTCACGAATAAATACAACTCAGCTGACCGAACAATGGCGGACACACTTTTTAGCGATTTTAAGAACGAAATTCATTCCCTTAATTATTTTTTTTCTATCCGATTTTTGTTAATTCGTAAACTATACGACCTATTTGTGGATAATAATCACAGAAAAGTGATGATTTTACAGTGTCATTTTCATAAGACTAGCACTTTAATATAGGTATAGAATGTTTTAGTGATCTCAACGTTTTGGGAGATGATCCACTTTCAGCAGGGGCGCCGGTAAGGGGGGTTTCAGCACGGTTCACGAAAATTAAACTGAAAAGGACGATCACGGCTCACGGAAATTATGAAATGTTCAAATTCAAGAAAATTCACGATTTTCGACATTTAGAACATGCTCGTCACAGATCACGAAAATTCAAAAAACCCGTTCACGATCTCACGCGAAAACCCCTTACCGTCTCTGTATCAAGAATTTCTTCCCAAGAATTTGATATTCAAATTCGAGTTTCACTGACATTGACATTGATGTCTTTAGACCTCATGACTCGACATGTCTTTACACGCTAGTTTCTTACGGTAGTATCAATTCAATCTGCGCATGCCTTTCTCACTCATCAGTTGATCAACCAGGTTGTTGAGACGTATACAGCTCTTTGGTGAAGGTTTTATTGTATGTTGCTTGGCAAGAAAGAGAATTCCTTATAGTGGATGTGAACCCAATCAGCGAAAAATATAATATTAAACAATTATTGGATGAGGTTGAGCATGATATCGTAAATTATCAAGACCAAGGCCGTGTTATCTGCCGAAGCCGTAGGCTGAGGAGGATAAAACGGCCGAGGTCTTGATATTCACGATATCATGCGAAAACCGAATTCAATAATTGTTTTATTATACATTTGGTTGAATGAGAATAAAGATTTCATTCTGCTTTCGAAAAAATAACGTATTTGCATTTCCATATTGTGACCTTTGATATCAGGGATTGGCTGAGGGCTCTCGGCCAATCAGAAGCGAGATAGTGAGTAAAATGCACAATAAAATAAAATATAATTAATATAATGTATATTTATATATCGCCATTTCCAGCAGTTCAATGGCGCTGTATACGTATGCAGTATAAAATGGTTTATATTTTCAGAATTTTTCAAATGCATCACGAAAAAGTAAGGTTTTGATGCTTTTTTTAAATGTTTCAATGTTTTTTAGTCTTTTAATGTCTACTGGGATCTTGTTCCAAAGTTCAGGACCCACAACAGAGAAGGCTCGTCCACCATAGGTCTTCAGCTTATAACAGGGTACGCTGAGCAGGAAATTCTTGTCGGATCTTAGAGGTCGAGACGGTTTGTAATGGGAGATCTGCTCTTGATGATAAACAGGACCAGTGTTGTTGAGGACTTTAAAGGTCAGGACCAGAATTTTGAATTTGATGCGATATTCTACAGGAAGCCAGTGAAGTTCAAAAAGTATAGGAGTTATATGTTCAAATTTCGCTGCCAGTGTAACGAGACGGGTAGCACAGTTCTGGACATGTTGTGACTTTTTGAGAAGATAGCGTGGAAGACCATAGAGAAGTGAGTTACAGTAGTCAAGCTTTGATGTAACGAAAGAAAGCTAATTATTAAAACCATATTTACAGATCTATGACTATGTAAGTTACTGGGAGATGCAGAAAAAAAAGACCTAAAGGGTTAAATTAAATTATTCTGCACCTTAAATATATATACAAAAATGCAGGTCAATATACGTCCTTTAGGCCTCAAAGTTACTTGAGACAGAGTTTCTTTCATTATGACATATATATCTTTATAGCTTAGTTCACAGTAGCTTTACCGATTGTTTCAATATTTCAGTGAGCAGATTAGATTCGGTTAATAGTACAAATCTGGCGATAATAATTTGACGTCAGTAACTGATGGTGACCTGAGACGTGGGAAACTACAAGTATGAAAAACCGATTTGATACCAAATAGCTATCTTTTGAACGGATGTCCAAAACTGGATTACAAGTGGGATGGTGAGAGAAGATATTTCCCATACAGACTAGTGCTGTATTGTCCATATTGCAGATCAGGTCATCTCGAAAGACTGAGGCTTTCAACAGAATAACAAACACATAAGATTATGGACATTCAATCATCCACCAACCAGTCGATCAATCACTGAGCAATGACGACCTCATCAGTTTGGCTAACAGGCAGACAGGCCTGTGGTCTATCAAAAGCACCTTTTATGATTACCTTGCTTGACCTGAAGAGCCCGTTGCGTAGCATCAATTTAGGTGATATATCTTGCCTTACAGGTCAATGTACGCCTTAGAACTCAAAGTTACTTGAGACAGAGTTTCTTTCATGACATTTATATATATATATTTACAGCTTAGTTCACAGTGGCTTTTCCTATGTCCAAAACTGGATTAGAAGTGGGATGGTGCATGAGAGAAGGTATTTCCCATAAAGACTAGTGCTGTATTAACGATCATGACTAAAAGTACACACGAGTACATACGAGTAACATACGAGTAACATACGACTACATACGACTACCTACGAGTACATACGAGTAACATACGAGTAACATACGAGTAACATACGACTACATACGAGAACATACGGGTAACATACGAGTAACATACGACTACATACGAGAACATACGAGTAAAAAAAGACAAAAAAACGTTGAAATTACATTGAAAATGTACAATTTTAGAATGAGTGTCTCATAAAATCCATAAAAATGAATTAAAAACTGCAATTGCACAACATCTAAAATAATTATTAATAATTATTTAAAATTAATTATTAAATTATAGCTTAAATTGAGCTAGGGTAGATCATCAGTGTCTTGAGTTAATTGTCCGCTGTAGTTGCTTCAGTTGCTTCAGTTGAATTGCTCCATCGAATTGCTCCATCGAAATGCTCCATTGAATTACCAACGAAATCCACTAAAGTCAAAGGAACTGTAACTTTGGTATAAGTTAGTTAGTTATAGTTAAAAGCAGAAAGACAATAATTGTCCGCCAATCTTAAGATGACAACGCTTATATTACAAGGGTAAAGTGCGCGCTACATATCCCTGAAGCAAGTACTAACTATTTAGTGCGTAATGGTATTTACGTGGGAAAGTTTGTACATAATACATAATTAGCTTTCTTTCACGGATAATCAATTAATTAACTACTATAAAATGTATTTTTTAAAGTTGAAGTTATAGTTACAGTTGCTAACGCAGTACCATTGATTAGATATCGGTTGAGCTATATTTCCTTGAGCTGATTGGAACTGATTGAAACAATCATTATAAAATGGATTGAAATATTGTACATTTCTATTTATTTCTAATATATAGATTTAGGCACTGCCTAAAAGCGGAGCTCCCATAAATAGTATATTTATTGCTAAAAACGTGACAATTGTGTGACGCGGCATAACGCTGGTTATAGCGTTACCACTTCGTTTGATTTTACCAGAATCCAGGAGGAAAAACTAAAAGAAAAACCATTATTTTAAGCCTTCAAAAGCATTACAAAACTTTTCAATTCGAAGAAAAATAATTATAGATTGTACAACATATGAATACATGTATAGAACAAAGGATTTCATTCAGCAAATCTTAGTAATCAAAGTTGTAAGTTTTTTAGGTGGAAAGTGAACTACACTGAAAATTGTCGAAAAATATTACTGATAAGCTTAAGCTTACATTCACTTGAACTTCACATGTAAAAAGAGACATATTCATTAATGCAAGATAATAATTTTCTTTGTTAGTAAGTTGGTCTTTGAAAAGTTTTTTTTCAGATTATCGAGCGAAATATCTTACAAAAACATAAGCTTATTTATAAAGAAAAACAAGCTCATCATTTTTGCGATTGTGTAATAGTAATAGCTGGAAAAGCCCGATAAATAGCAAATATTTGGTGTGATATGTATTCCTTTTTCATATTTCATTCAACATTAAAATAAATTATCTATAAAAATGTCAAAATATTCATATGATTATGAAACTGGAATCTTGTTTTGACTTCGCGTGAGGTTCGCTGGCCGTCAAATATATTTTTTCAAAGAACCAAGTCTTTTTACTAAGTCTTAGCCTTTTTTCTTGAAATGGGATCAAAAACAAAAATTCAAAGCTTCAAATATCGCTTTTTTGGTTCACAAGTAATGTAGAAAAAGATGATAAAAATCTAGAATGCAGTAAAAACGACAAACTATCCAAGTTTTTCTGACAATGTTTGCCGAACCAAAGTCCTTGGCTTGTCTGAGAGTTTCTCCAGCTAGTTTACACATTTCTTGTCGTTTTTTTAAACGAAATATTAGTTAACATTAATGAATTTACCTTCTATGAAGTGTTTTCTACGGAGCTGAAATATTATTCTTGCAGTATAATCAGGTTTTTCTGGTCTACAGGCCACTTTTTCTCTCACTGAAGTTTCAGTCACGAAACTTCATCGTAAGATTAAGAATCTTCCCTCGCTTTCCCTCGCTAAATCTTCTTTAGCAAGTCGCTAAAGTCGAAAAATTGTTTTTGTTCACTTTAAGACAGACATGACTTCGATTAAACGTATTTTTCGCATTGCAAAAATAAGAAAAAATACTTCTTGATCCATCTTTCAGTACATTATTGCAATTTTTCTGTGCATTTGTGAGTAAGCAAAGCGCGCGGGAACCCTGTGCAAAGTGGTACACGGACGGACGTATGTATGTATGTATGTATGTACGTATGTATGTATGTATGGACAAGGTGATGACGTAATCAAGCCATGAAAAATCAACTCGATGGGTTACCATTTCTTCTTAAGTATGGTGCTCCGCTCGCGCGGGCCTTCGGCCCGCGCGGGAGCTCCGCTATTAATTTAACAATGTATGGAAAATAGAACCAATTTCAACGTTTTCTGTCGTATGTTACTCGTATACAGTTACCTGCATGGGTTAATAATTACTTTAAATGTTGTGCAATTGCAGTTTTTTATTCATTTTCATGGATTTTATGAGATTTTATGAGACACTCATTCTAAAATGTGGTATAATTGTAATTAATAAAATTCATTTTTTAATCAATTTTTATGTCTTTTTTTTCATTTTTAAGTCCATTTTTTTGTCTTTTTTTGTCTTTTTTTACTCGTATGTTCTCGTATGTAGTCGTATGTTACTCGTATGTACTCGTATGTAGTCGTATGTAGTCGTATGTTACTCGTATGTTACTCGTATGTACTCGTGTGTACTTTTAGTCACGATCCTGTATTAACAGATCAAATCTTCTCGAAAGAGGCTGTCAACAGAATAACAAACACACAAGATTATGGACATTCAATAACATCCACCAACCATAAAGTTGATCACTGAGCAATGACAACCACATTAGTCTGTGCTAACCCGTCTACTCAGGTCTCAGATGCTGATCCTATACTCGACAGTAAAATCTCATGGTTTGTTTGCATCTCTTTATCCTTGGCAAGTGTCTTCAGTTTTGGCAGCGTGTACACCTATGGACTATTCTTTCCGTTTATTCTGGACGAGTTTCAAGTTGGAAAAGCAAGGACAGGTCAGTATTGGTTGGTTCCAACTATCCCTAAAAGAGTCAAAACAGGAAAACGTGGCTACTCAGTAATCTAATGAAAAATCTTTAACAGCATCACGAACATGGCCTCCATGACGTCTTAGAAAATGGTTTTCGATCGGGGGCCATCTTGAAATTGGGGCAAACCCGGCAAAATGTATAGAAATTTGGATCACTTTGACTTCCCGGAGCCTGAGAAAAAAGACGGGGGCATGTGAAGCGAAAGGACGTCTGTTTTCTCAGGCTAGACTTCCCGTAACTCCGCTCAGTTTTGATGGATTTTCAAAATTCAAACTTCAATTATCAACAGGCATGCATACCAGCTGTCGGACTGAAAGTAAGACCGATGTAATTGTTTTAACTAGTTTTACGAGTTATCTTATTTTCATAATTTCTGCATATTCGCAAGCCCATCGTTTTATTATGAAAACAAAAATCTTATTATCTCGATTTGTAGCTATCAATTATCTATCATATTAAGAGTCATAAATAAGAAAGAGAATATATTTTCAAAAATATATTGTTAAAATTTTGAAAGTCCATCAAAATTGAGCGGAGTTACCGAAGTCAAAGTGATCCAGATTTTTAGATATTTTTTTGCCGCGTTTTATTGGTAGGTTGCAACCATCTCATGAGAAGACATGGCGACCATATTGGTGCAATATAGAAAGGAAGCTATTGAGAAATATTTTGTTAGATACCACCAACATGGCCGCCATGATATCTAAGCTTTTCCGTACAAAATACCTGGGGTTTTTAAAGCTTTTATACATGCAGCTTACAAATAAAGTAAAATTAGTTGCATGACTTTTAAGATCGGTAGCTCTTCGGTTGATGAATGGCAGACGCTGCTCTGTCATCGAAGTGCTATCTATACATTGGAAGCTAACACTAACGGTCAAGTAAAATGACAAAACAAAGAGACACATACCTCACCTTTAACTTTTATCTAAAGTGGCCTTCTGTGGTTCAATGTCCTCATTTTCATGTTTCTTTCAGCTGTCGTTGGATCCTTAACTGTGGCTTGCATTGGGTTATTCGGTCCCGTGTCAACCAAGATATGCGAACGATTTGGTGCCCGAGCGACGATGGTTGGTGGTGGACTGACATGCGCAGTTGGTGTCTTTGTGTCTTCCTTCGCGTCGAGTATCTATGTTCTTTATGTTACTTTCGGCCTTGGGTTAGGACTTGGCTCATCTTTGATCTACTTCGCAGGGTTCAATATCCTTCCTTTATATTTCGATCGACATCGATCCTTCGCCTTGGCCATTATTTCTGCAGGGCCTGGGACCTGTCTTCTTGTCATGACACCTGTCATTCAAAGCCTATTAGAGCATTTTGATTGGAGGAAAGCAATGATGATTTCGGCTGCACTGAACATAGTCCCATGCTTTCTGGGATGCAGCGTCAATAGAAAGAAGAAAGTGTCAAAAAACACGCGAGATGAGGAAGAGAAGAAAAGGACAGGATGCTGCGGACGTTTCCCCATCGTTGATGTTTCAGTACTGAGAGAACCGTTGTTTATATTTTTGTCCTTCATTGGAGGAATCGTGTTACTGCCGAAAGCAATGCCTCCTGTTCACTTGGTACGAGAAGTAAATGACAATAGCTTTTATTCACGATAGATGCCAGGATGGATTTGGCATTGTAATGGAGATTAATCAGGTGGTTGCTGAGGGGGGAAACAACTTCAAATCAACAGAATTCAACTGCTTTATTTATATAATGTTACTGTTTTCCAGTAAATATCAGTTAACATTTTCTGAAAAATGAAATACTCGAATTTGGACTGCTTTGGACACTAGTTTAGAGAATAAACGGTTTTTAAAATATCCTTACTCGATTTTCCAAGCCAGGGGCAAATGTATTAAACAGTCCCAAAACTACAAGGCATCTTTTCTTGTCGATTTTTACACATTTCCATTCGGGTTTTTTTTTCCATTTACTTTCAATAATAAACCTGTATATGTTTTTAGGGAGTTTTTCTGTTCAACATCATATTTAACAATATATTCCCATTCTATTTTAAGGTCAAAATGGCAGATGACCTTGGTATTCCTAGTTCTCAATCCTCCTGGATGTACTTCATCAAAGGCATTTCAACGACATTTTCAAGGTTTTTTACTGGAAGACTTTCTGACACTGGCCTTGTATCTTTACTTCATATCCTCCAATATGCAGTTCTCTTAAGTGCCATAGCCAACTTTCTACTTCCTCTGACGAATAAACTCGAGTATCTGTTAGTGTACGCATGCGTAATAGGATTGGGTGAAGGAGCTTTTCTCACCTCGTTGTATTGTAAGATACTGAACGTGTTTGGTCGCATGCATGGCTTGGGATGGTTCATGCTATTTATTGGTATGAGTGACTTAACTGGACCTCCACTGGCTGGTAAGTAAATAAAAAGAGAATCAGGAAAGTTACATCGGTACGTTGTTGCTCCCAACAAAACTGACATCTTTATACTTAATATACAGAGGCAACTGATTTTAACTTAGGCAGTGATGGCCACCACGTTTTGCTGCTGAATGATACAAAACAATAGGGGTACACGCAAACTAATGATGACTTTTACGCTTTCTTTCCACAGGTTTAATAGCTGATTTGAGCGGTTCATACAAACCAGTTTTCTACACCGCCGCAGTGATACAGTTATTGGCATCATCTCTGCCTTTCTTGTGTAGATTTTTCAAGAATCCTGACAACAAGAGCGAGTGCGAGTGCGAGTGCTCATCTGACTCGGAACTTGAAATAGTCGAGAGAGAGACTGTGGTTTAGAGCAGGGTCGATAACCGAGGGGAAGGTGCTGCCTTCGTAATAGTCCACTTCTGAGATATGCTTTGCTTGTAACGTACAAAGGGTTCAATGTGACGCTCCGTGCTAAATGCTCAGTGATTCGTGAAAGGAGAAAAGAATTAATAGACCAATTCACGGTTTTCGGCTGCCATTTTGAATTGGGGCAAACTCGACAAAATATCTAAAAATCTGGATCACTTTGACTTCCCGTAACTCCGCTCAATTTTGTCGGATTTTCAAAATTTAAACTTTTTTCAAAAACCGTGAATTGGTCTATTTAATTTAAATTTAATTTAGCACCGAGCATCGTACTGAAACTTTTGTGCGTGACAAACGAGTCTGGGCTATTACATCTGCAAATGGTTAGACCTTCGACTGGCTCGGATGATCACGCTAAACGCTAATGACGGTCCCCTCCCTAATCAACTAGAGACGTTAAAAGATGACTATGCACAAGTTTATCAGTTGAATTAATGTCAAGTGTTATCCTCTAAAAACAAAGTTGACTGATTCTGAGTTTGCTGATGTTTCAATAATCCATTGTTGCGTTGCAAGTTGTAGAGCAAATGTTGGCACTAAACGAAATAATAAAGTTTGATCTTGAACTCTACTAGGTTATTGAAAGGAAATATTCCCACATATATTCAATTATTTTGACAGGCCCGTGGTCTATCAAAACCGTCTTTTATGATTACCTTGACCTGAAGACCCCATTACGTAGCATCAAGGTGATATATCTTGCCTTACATGTCAATATACGCCCAAAGCCTCAAAGGTACTTGAAACGGAGTCTCATTGGGCATAACCATAGGGTATAATAAATATATATATCTTAACAGCTTAGTTCACAATGGCTTTACCGATTAAGTAATTTATCTAAAGAGGGTGGCACTCAATAGCGGAAGGGCCAATACTCGTGACCGATTGGTTCAAGGTTTCAGTGAGCAGATTAGATTCGGTACATAGTACAGCTCTGGCGATGATAATTTGACGTCAGTAACTGGGAAGCTAGAGGTACCTCAAAGCAAAGCATTTGATACCGAATTGCGATCTTTTGAACGGATGTTCAAAATTGGATTAGAAGTGGGATGGTGAAAGAAGATATTTCCCATACAGAATAGTGCTGTATTAACAGACCAAATCTTCTCGAAAGAGGCTGTCAACTAAATAACAAACACAGAAGATTGTGGACATTCAATCATCCACCTAATAGTCGATCAATCCTACTGAGCAATGACGACCTCATCAGTCTGTGCTAACCCGTCTACTCAGGTCCCAGATGCTGATCCTATACTCGACAGTAAAATCTCTTGGTTTGTTTCCATCTCTTTATCCTTGGCGAGTGTGTTCAGCTTTGGCAGCTCTTTTACCTATGGGCTATTCTTTCCGCTTCTTCTGGACGAGTTTCAAGTTGGAAAAGCAAGTACAGGTCAGTATTGGTTGGTTCCAACCAACTCATGGAAACCATATTGGTTTCCAAATTTAGAAAGGAAGCTTATGACACTGTAATGAAAAATATTTTGTTAGATACCACCAATATGGCCGCCATAGAATCTAAGCTTTTCCACACAAAATACCTTGGGGTTTTTATAAGCTTTTATACATGCAGCTTACAAATAAAGTAAAATTAGTTGCATGACTTTTAGGATCGGTAGCTCTTCGGTTGATGAATGGCAGACGCTACTCTGTCATCGATGTCTCCCAAAAGTGACCTAATAATTGCCGCAAGCATCCTGTGCCTCCCAAGATTAGTCGTGTGTAGTAAAAATCTTAGAATTTCGAAATGATTTTCGAAGACTTAGTACTTGTGGTCTGCGGTAAACCATGTCTCTCCTGATTATGATTGCTTATTGGGATCTAATTGGATGAATGCTTTCGCTTCGCATTTTTTATAAAATTTTGTTGAGTGTATTATAAATAAAAAATCGCACGATCGAAGGGTCCGATTAAAGTTTCATCCCTTGTCATTCACGAGCGTTTCGCTTGCCCCATTTAATGCCCGCGATAAATTTTGAATGTCCAGCGGTATTTCCCATTGCTGCCGATCACTCAGCCGCGAAATTTAAATTCCTCTACAATTGACACGTTTCGGTGAATGAATAAAGCGTTGATAAACAAAATATTATCCGCCGTGTAATGCCGTGGTTAAGCAAAAATAATTGAGCAAAATATGACTGAACACTCGAACATGTAAATAGAGGCAATAAAGAAACAATATTTGTAAATGTGGTGCAAAATTTTGTCTCGCTATTTGTATTTTTACTGCAAGAGAGACCGGCTACTAAACAAATAGCCCACCTGAAAAACCCAAAGTTTCAGTACTCAAAAATCATGCGTGGTACACCAACTACAACCGTAAAAACAACGCAGAAGTAAACTATGGCACTCCAAAATATTATTGAAATAATTACCTGGTTGAGGCAGCTTCTTGATTACCCATTTATTGCGTCTTGACTTCACCGTATGTGACAAACGATAAGAACTTGCAAAACAAGACAATCAAGCAAACTTCTTGAGATTGAAACCGATTGAACGTACAGAAGGATCGTAGGACAGCAAATAGTAACTTTTCCTTACGCCAACGGCTACCTAGTACAGTTAGAATGACTTTCCTGGAGTTCTTGAAGTAGAATGTCCCATTGAGAATTAATAAAGAAGTCATAGAGAATGATGTATCGTACATCAGGTAATGGCGAAGGCACAGAATCAATGCAAAATCTCAAGCCTTGGAACATCAGCTCCATATCCGCTTTTGTGTTTTTTATATTAACAGTTTGACATCCTTTAGAAAAAAGGCAATTTCGAAATGAGGCGAACACTAGAAGTATCATAATTCTGCCTTGTAAACTCTGAGTACAAGTCGGTCGCCATGTTGCTTCCTTCGCGTGTAAAATGAAAATCCCAAGGGCAGCTCTACAGCTTTAAATTGCCACAAATACTAAGTCAACATTTCAAGAGTTGTCCGTAGAATACGTATGCATCCATTTAGGGGAGATCGCTTCCTTTTTTTTAGCAATAATTCACTTGTAAACCTGAAATTCCTCCAATGAAAACACTAACGACTCTACATCAACATGGTTAGCTCGCAGTGAGGCGGCGTGATTACAAAGCTACTAATGGCAATTACCGCGCACCGCTTTTACCGCGGGCATATAGTAAATAGGGTAAATGGGAAGCGAAACGCTCGTGCATTATATTCTACGCTACCAACGTTAGCAGCTGATAATTTATTCACACTTGAACTGCAACCAATCAGGCGCCAAGCTCGTGCGGGATCTAGCACGTGCATTTACACATGATAGATTTTATTCTAATCACTGATTCTACCAGTGGCTGTGGGCCATCGCCAACTATTCTGGCCATGCGCCCGCGATGCGTCAGCGGTAATCATAATAAATGCTTTACAAAATGGCTACTGAATTTTGTAAGGAAATGTATGGGGATCATAACTAATATCGCAAATAAGAATATAAATAATAAATACCTGCAGTTTGCCGGAGTGAAATCTTATTAAGCAACATGAGATGGTCTCAGAATCATAAAAATTCAGTTGTAATGTTAACATTTTACTTTTCGTTTCAACTTGTCTTCACGAAGGACTTTCATCCCATACATTCCTTTGTGCCTATGGTGAAATTTGATGAAAATGAGGAAAAAACAAGTCTGGTAAGTATACTTCAAGGATTGGAATTTCATTTACCGGACCGGATCAATAAACTAGACCCGTTTGACAACCAAATACCAAATTTTGAAGCTCAAAACAAGAATATTTACTTTTCGTTTTTTCGTCTAAAAACGCATAAAAATTGAAAAGTCCCAAACCTGGGTCATCATCAGCCTCCGCTGTCTCTTGTTCACGTCACAGTTCGAAATCATGAGCGATTTTTTACCCGAAAAAACGAGAAAAGTAGGAAAATCTTGGTACCAAAATTCACATCAGAAACTCAGCTTTCCAATGCTGCAATTCGTTCTGGGATTACTGCAAAGCGAATTATGTTGTGAGCAGTTAAACCTGTGACAAGTTTACTTCCGGTGAAAATGCCTGCGAAATTCAGAGACGTTTGCGGGAAAATTAATTTTTTTCAAAACAACACTGCCTTCTTCATGTCGAATTTCTTGACAAATCTAGATCTTACCAAGCTCCAGAATGCTTTAAAAGATGAAGATATTAACAGCCTAGAATATGTAAAAAACAGGAACAATCTAGTGCATTTATTATGATTACCGCTGACGCAAAACGGGCGCACAAGACCGGAATAGTTGGCGATGGCTCCCTGTGGTCCTCTGGTACTTTAACGGTCAAATAAGCTCGAGTTTTTCAAAACAAAGTGACATATACCTCACATTTCACTTTCATCTAAAGTGGGTTCCCTGTGGTTCGATGTGCTAATTTTCATCTTTCTTTCAGCTGTCGTTGGATCCTTAGCTGTGACTGGCTGTGGGATATTTGGTCCCGTGTCAACCAAGATATGCGAACGATTTGGTGCCCGAGCGACGATGGTTGGTGGTGGACTGGCATGCGCAGTTGGTGTCTTTGTGTCTTCCTTCGCGTCGAGTATCTATGTTCTTTATGTTACTTTCGGCGTTGGGTTAGGACTTGGCTCATCTTTGATCTACTTCGCAGGGTTCCATATCCTTCCTTTATATTTCGATCGACATCGATCCCTCGCCGTGGCCGTTATTTCTTCTGGGCCTGGGACCTGTCTTCTTGTCATGACACCTGTCATTCAAAGCCTATTAGAGCATTTTGATTGGAGGAAAGCAATGATGATCTTGGCTGCACTTAACTTAGTCCCATGCTTTCTGGGATGCAGCGTCAATAGAAAGAAGAAAGTGTCAAAAAACACGCGAGATGAGGAAGAGAAGAAAAGGACAGGATGCTGCGGACGATTCCCCATCGTTGATGTTTCAGTACTGAGAGAACCGTTGTTTATATTTTTGTCCTTCATTGGAGGAATCGTGTTACTGCCGAAAGCAATGCCTCCTGTTCACTTGGTAAGAGAAGTAAATGACAATAGCTTTTATTCACGATAGACGCCAGGATGGATTTGGCATTGTAATGGAGATTAATCAGGTGGCTGCTGAGGGGGAAAACAACTTCAAATCAACAGATTTCAACTGCTTTATTGATATGTTACGGTTTTCCAGTAAATATCAGTTAACATTTTCTGAAAAATGAAATACTCGAATTTGGACTGCTTTGGACACTAGTTTAGAGAATAAACGGCGTTTAAAATATCCTTACTCGATTTTCCAAGTCAGGGACAAATGTAACAGTCCCAAAACTACAAGCAGATTTATTTTTTGGATAGTTTGAATCAATATTTGGCATGTATAAAAATAAATCAAAATCTCTAGGATGAACCGATCTCTTAAAAATGCTCTCTTCTCCCTAAGTTTGCCCACTGAAAGACCGCATGGCTAATTTGCATTACAATATGAAAATGGCGTCTATCGTAAATATAACCTATCGAGCCAAACAAGTATTCGAGGATCCTGAAGGAGGCTCAAATCCTATTTCCCTAAAAAAAATCCCATTCCCATCTACGCCGAGATCTACGTCACGGTGGCGTAACAGTTTTCCATTTGATCGTGTCCCAAAGAAAAGTAGGTTCTGTTTTTGAACTAAAGGCATCTTTTCTTGTCAATTTTTATATGTTTATAGGGAGTTTTTCTGTTCAACATATTTAACAATATATTCCCATTCTATTTTAAGGTCAAAATGGCAGATGACCTTGGTATTCCTAGTTCTCGATCCTCCTGGATGTACTTCATCAGTGGCATTTCAATGACATTTTCAAAGTTTTTTACTGGAATACTTTCTGACACTGGCCTTGTATCTTTACTTCATATCTTCCAATGTGCAGTTCTCGTAAGTGCCATAGCCAACTTTCTACTTCCTCTGACGAATAAACTCGAGTATCTGTTAGTGTACGCATGCGTAATAGGATTGGGTGAAGGAGCCTTTCTCACCTCGATGTTTTGCAATCTGTTGAATCTGTTTGGTCGGATGCATGGTTTCGGATGGTTCATGCTTTTTAGTTGTATGTGTGAGTTCGCTGGAGCTCCAATGGCAGGTAAGTTATTAGACGGTGAGTGTAAAGACCCTTTGAAGGTATAGGGATTATCTGTCATTCCTGACAACCACTATGATAGCTATCTCCATGATGATCATCATCATAACCATGATGGATCATCATCAGCAACAGTCATCACTACCATCATCATACACTATCTTTATCAACATCAATGCAACATACAAGCATGTCTTCCTGATCATGTATCATCATCATCATAACCATGATAAATCATCATCAAGTCATCACTACCATCATCATGTACTATCTTCATCAACATCAATGCAACATACAAGCATGTCTTCCAGATCATGTATCATCATCATCATAACCATGATAAATCATCAAGTCATTACTACCATCATCATGCACTATCTTCATCAACATCAATGCAACATACAAGCATGTCTTCCAGATCATGTATCATCATCATCATAACCATGATAAATCATCATCAAGTCATTACTACCATCATCATGCACTATCTTCATCAACATCAATGCAACATACAAGCATGTCTTCCTGATCATGTATCATCATCATCATAACCATGATAAATCATCATCAAGTCATTACTACCATCATGTATCATCTTTATAACTATTATCTCAGTATCGCCCCATTTTCTTCTTCTTCCTAATTTGCTGCTCGATAGCATTGATATCAGGTTAATTACTAAAATCTACATAAAGATGAGACAACTTGAATTCCACTTAGACAATGATGACGTTATTTTTCCCTCGAATATGAAGCTATAGGTTTACACGCAAACTAATGATGACTTTTACGCATTTCCCTCCACAGGTTTAATAGCTGACTTGAGCGGTTCATACAAACAAGTTTTCTACACTGCCGGAACGCTTCAGTTGTTGGCAGCATTTCTCCCTTTCTTGTGCAAATTTTTCAAGAATCCTGATAACAAGAGCGAGTGCGAGCGTTCATCTGACTCTGAGCTTGAAATAATCGAGCGAGAGACAGTGGTTTAGTAGGTTTGGTAAATGGGTATCTAATTGTGCAACTTGCTACACGGCAACACTGTTGCGTTGCAAGTTGCAGAACAAATGTTGTTTTCCAGACCCTTTAAGCTTGGGCATAGTTTTCCCATTTCAGACCACGCGTCATTCCCTAGAGCATCATTTCTTTGTTGTGCATGCAAGACATATGAATATAGTTACAACTAGAACAATTAAAGAATCTTATTTTCAAAAGAAAGACACCTTGTCTGAAATTTGGAAAATACGTCCAAATGATTTAAGGATCTATTACTGACTACTCAGTGTGCAAAGGTCTAGTGCCATGGGAAGAAAGCTTCTACTTTGGATAAGAAAGAAAATGTGTTGCATGCGGAGTAGGACTGAGCAACACTTGCCCTGTAGCATTCAACAGAACAAGAATACCGCACGTTCACTGTGCCGTCTTTCTACTCCAAACTCATTCGAATCGTCCCCCCCCCCCCCGTTTTTCTGCGTCCTTGACATGCGGGGAGTTGCCCCCTCCCACTTCTGCACGGCTAAGACAGGGAGAAATAAGTTTATTGCCCATACTACCGCACCTGTGCTAGTGCCAAAATTGGGTTAGGCAGTAGAATATTTTTTTTGCAACCAGAAAAGGGTAGATAAATTTCAAAGAATTTATGTGCAAAACGCATTCAAAACTGTTGTGATTGAACCCAAATATGGAAATTTAATTAAATATGTTCTTTACATGGTAATTTTCATTACGATTTTCCTAACTTATCAAGTCTGTCATAGTATATCTTTTGTATTTATTATATATTTGATTCATATTATAATTTTTAGTGTCTAAACAGTCTATTTGGTACTCCTTCTCCTTGAGTGTCCCTTTTTCTTACGATTAGACTTTTTACTGCCGGATTTTATCTTTTTTGGCGCGCTGGTTTTGGTCGCTAACTGGTCCAAGCCTTGGGTCATATAGAACGCTGGGTCAGATAAGCAAGGAGATGCTGATAGTAAATTAATATCACCAAATTCACAGGAGCCTAGAGGGGGAGGGTGTCTTCCACCCCGTGGGGTAGGGGGTGCGGAGTGTGATTTAGACTTGACAAAACGTAACGCTTTGAGGTTATCAATTGATTCTCTCCTGCTGGAAGGTTCTGAAGAAGAGCTATCACTTATTGATTCTTGTTCCCGTACCCTCACTAACGAGGGATTTCGTCCATTCCTTGGCTCCATATCAAGAGCCTCTTCAGCTTCCTCCTCCACTGATATACTCCTCGTGCGCATTGTATCTGCTCCATTGTCACTTACTCGCATCTCTGCCACATCATCATTCCCAGGTGGCGGAGACTGTTCCAAGACTTGAGCCAATGCTTGAGCCTGCGATGTAGTCCTTGGCTTATTTTGATAAGCACTTGGTGACCAGCAGTCTTCTGGTCCAGATATGGTCGTAAAGGCGTCAGGACGATCCCTTGACGCGAACCTATTCCTCTCCCCACCGGTTTGACCGGGTTCCTGGGACGAGGATGGTGACACCATATAGGGTTTTCCCGAGCCTAGATTGATGTAGGACGGCGGTGTAATGGTGTAGTAGTGAGCTGGAGGTGTCGCCATAGCTGGCAGCTCCAGCAGTTGCGCAATGTTATGCAATTTGTTCTGCTTCAGCATTGTGCGCCGTCTCTGCAGACGCTGTTTCGCTGACATGCATCGAATGTAATCATCAAAGACGAACTTTGCCGAAAGAATTGGTCGAGAACGGACTTTAGTAAGACTCCTCGCAGCAAAAGGTTGGTGAATTGTGATAAAAAGAGAACGGCTGTCCTCTTTGTCAGGAGCTGTCTCAACGTCCTGAAGAAAATATAGGCAAAGCCATTTTTAATCGCTTGTAAATCATATCCTAAGTGCGGTGGGTGATGTGTATGTTCCTTGCGAACACATCCTGGAAGGGGGAAGGGGGGAGGGGGTGATTTTGAAGGTGATTCTGATTTTGACAAGGCCATTGTTCCATGTATCCCAGTGTAAATTTTTTTTTAATGTTTTACTCTTTCATTTCATTATTCTCTATATTTTTATTTATTTACGTTCTCCTATAAGTTGTTAAATTTAGTTTTTAGTTTCGGTCACATAAAAGTTGTCTTGTTGGGGTAGCCTTCACAATGGATAAAATACTATATGCTATCGCGAGAAACGACACAACGGCGGGAGTTTTGGGTATAGCAGGAGTTGAACGAGAGAACAAATGGAAAGTGGAGATCGGTAGTGGGAAGGATGGGAAGGGAAAAAAATTCGGCCAGATTCATTGATTTATAGCACACGAAAGAACAGAACAAAAAGTACTGGGAAGTCCAGAAGAAGAAAATTAAAATTATAAGCCAAAAATGCACCATACAAATGTAGAATAAAATTTAGGCCCTCATCAGAAGACTATATCTAGCCATGTACTTCTGCCATCATTCCTTAGGAACAAGTATTTAGCGACTTACCTGAAGTCTTGCAACAAACTTGACGACTCCCCAGCCTAATTTACTGGTATCCGGCTCAACGAGAATAAACTGTGCCTCATCGATGACTAAGAAACGCCTCACACTCCTGTAAGGAAAAAGATGGAAGTTTGAATGGAAGAAGAAAATGAATGGGATTAGCCAACTATCGAGATACTGATTGAGATGGATGAGTGATTGCATACTGAGCCATACGAATCAAGACTCTGGGGAATGATAATAATGATGACAATAACAATAATGGTGATGTGGATTATGATGATGATAATATGATAACAATAATGATGATGATGATAATGGCGATTGTGATGATGATGATTAGCGGTTGATGATGATGTTGATGGCGATTGTGATGATGATGATGACGACGACAACGAAGATGATGATGAAGATGGTGATGATGATGAAGAAGAAGATGATGACGATGAATATAACAATAACGATTTAAGGTGTACATACTTATCCTCCATTTGCACTGTACAAGAAATTAGATCACTGTTATCTGTAAAGGAAAAAAAATCAAGGACAACAGTTGATATGGCGTAGTTTGCAGCTACTCTGTAAAGATGCCACTGCTAAATCCCATTTATTTATTTTTATTCTATTTATCCCCAATTCGTTTTCATTTTGCCAGGTCTATTTGGACGTACCCAAAACAAAGGGAGCTCAACGGGTCCCGTAAGTAGTTTTAAAACCATCTTTTTCTATATTTATATTTCTAAAAAGGTTTTCAATTTGGAGTGGCTAATCATCCTTTCTTGCAGCTCTAACAGCTCATGTCTGACCACGGAGCACAACTCGGATCGAATAAGGGTTGATTTTTGCGGAGGGAGGAAAACTGGAGAACTCGGAGAAAAACCCTCGAAGCACAGGAGAGAACCAAAAAACTCAAATCACTTAAGGTGCCGAGTACGAGTAGTGGTGAGAGGCGAGAACCTACGCACTACACCACCTTTGCTTCCTTCCCCTCTTAAAGGTACTTACTGAGATCCAAGACGTCTTCTAAATGAACAGAGTATTCTACTTTAGATAAAGGAAGTCGTGTTTCTGTTTTCTTCAGAAGAGTAAGGCACAAGTCACGCATCATGAGAAATACTCGAATAGCCTGGATCAAGACAAACAGGAACAAACACACCAACAGGTTAAGGTTGGATGAGTAAAACAGTCTAGCTTCTCAGGTTAGTCAAGAAGATGCAGCCACAAAATGAGGGGGCGAACATGTTCCTTTAAGGTATCAGGATACGTTTGAGGCCTTCGAGATTACTTTACGCCCGAGCCAAATTTCTCGCTGCCTTTTCAATATTATTATATAAAAGTATACATTTTCTGAAAGCTAAATAAACGTAGTTTTTAAAAATCAATATGGAATTTTCTGTTTCGCAACAATAAAAAAGTTATTGGCTTTCTCCGCAGTTTTTGAGTGACCAAAATATCGTTTTAAAAACATTCTAGCTCTTTTGGATTACATTGGATCGAACTGAAACTTTGGATTATGATAAATGACAATACGATCTAAAAAACGGTGTCTCAGATTTTTGAAATGTTTTTTCATTCAAAAGATATTGTCTATTTTGCAATCATAACCACCGAAATTTCAAACTTCCGGATTTAAAGCGTCATTGTGCACGATCTAAAAAAGATATCAAAAAACTGAGACACCGTTTTGAAGCTCATTATCCACAGAGTATGATAATGTAATTTTGATCGACATAGCGGAAATTCTGACCCTGCGGGAAGTCGTCGAATGAAGTGAGGTAGAATGTCACTTTGAACCCAATAACTTTTTTTGTGTTCCAAAACAGACAATTATAAATAGATATTCGAAAACTACATTTATTTAGCTTTCAGAAAATGTATACTTTTATGGCAAAATATTGTAAAGCCCGTGCGAAATTTGAGGTAGCGTGTATAGGGGTCCTTATCATATCCTGATACCTTAAGAATGCGCATTGTCGTCTTTAATCCTGGGGTCCCCATCTGGGCATTATTTAGAACTTTTTCATGTCCCAAAGACACCCCAGGCTTGAAGAAAAAGGCACACACAATATGTCGCGCTAGTAGAAAGAGGTGTCGGCAGGCATATAGTAGTTGGTTGCTGGAGGATGTTCTAAAATGATGAAGGGTGTGTCGTAAAGAGGTGGGTTGGTGATGCGTTGGTGTGTGGGTATGTAGTAGTGTGGTTGTTGGAGGATGTGCTCTAGATAGATACATACAGGGTTGATAATGTGTGTCTAGACATACGGTACGTGGTTATACAGTAGATTACACTGTCTATACAAGAGTATTTCTAACCACCATATGACAAGTACTCACCCTTCTTGTGTGTTCTACCTCTCCACATGGCAATCGTTTAGAGAACTCGATACCGGTCAGAGGTGTCCCTGTGATGGGAAGCAGGAGAGTGGCATCCATCATTAAGTGGACGATGTTCAGTGGTTTCATCTGAAGGGGAAAAATACAAAATTTATTATACCCATTTCCAAAGTGTTATTTGTTATACTAAAGTCAAAACCAAGGAACTAATGCGAATTTGTTTAATGTTATGTAGTAAAGTGGGTTTTCTAAAGTCATTTTTGCGTGTTTGGAAACAATTTATTCAATTGAATCGCGAAATTAAAGTGATCAAGAATATGTTTCCGCAAAATCGCGAAGTTAAAGTGTCGCGAAATATGTGTCGCGAAATTTTTCATTTAACAAGGTAGTTAAACTGCAGACAGCAATAGAAACAATTATGGTATTTTTACAGACCTTCATCTGACGATATTCATCTTCAAACATGTCTAGAAATATCTCATCCTCCTAGAGCAATAAATGTTAAATCAATATTAATACATTAATATGTTAATGAATATATATGTTAATAGGGATTAAATTTTTGTCATTCTTATTTTATTAGCTATGAATTACCTTGTAATAGTGACGAAGCTGCAATGTGCTTGCCTCCCGAATATTCTGAAAGAAATCAAAAATTCAAATTTTTGCAGGAAAAAAATTATTGTCATTTGTTGCTTCAAAAACCCCATTATTTCTATTTCCTTTTTTATAATTCCCCTGACCATTTCCAGGTTTCCCCTGACCATTTCCAGGTTTCCCCTGACCATTTCCAGGTTTCCCGTAATTTTCCAGGTAAGTGTGAACCTAGCCTCCTACGCAGACGGAGAGAAACGTTGCGTGACGACGTGACGACCCTAAGAACGTCTGCAAAGGAGGCTAGTGTGAAGCATGCTCTTCCAGGGCCGATCTAAGTCAGGGCATGACTATATATAAGACCTACTGTACCTCTACAAGTGCCAAATGTCTGTCGTGTAGATAAGCCTCAGTGGTGTCATCATGTCGATACAATACAAGCTCTTTAATCACAATGATAGCCATCTCTAGGGTGACTGTACGCACTCGACTACCTGGAGTAACAGATGTCTTGATTAATCCACGTGATGAAGCATAATCCAATCAACTGAGATTTACACCTATTTCTCAAGAGCAGTGTTTTCGTATGACTATAAAAAACTTACGGCACGGACCGCACCTTGCCATGACCATGTCAGTGCCCTGACATTTAGTGCTGTGTTTACGGCCGTGTGCCGTGACTTTTCACATTCATACGAAATCTGACAGAGCACAGCTTGTCCATTTTTAGAGCCATAAGAAATTTGGTCTTTATAAGGTGAATTTGTTCATACCGTTTCGACAGCCTTGTTCAATCACTCTTATGATATCATCAACCAGTTCTTCATTGTAAGGCACTTTGTCCTGAAATCAGAAAGAAAATCTAGAGAAATTTTCTGAAAATCTGTGTACATTAATAGGCCAACAAATCGTACCTTAAAGGAAGATATCCCAGCTGAATGTAGAAGTTTCTTGTCAACACCTGCCAGAAAACAAAGGTATTACAGTACAACCATTGTTTCAGCTAAAAGTTTCAACGTGTAACAGGGCCTTAAAGCTGCTTCTGTTAAACCTTTACTGCTAACCATAAGGTTAAGTTAGAAAGAACATTAGCTTTTCTTTCTGATATGATCTCACCTTTATTTTGTATGGATGCATAGATTAAACACAAGGCAAAGAGAGCCTCGCCGTCATTTTCAGTACATTCTAAACTAGATAGAAGTATATCGAAAAACAACCTGTAGATAGGAAAATATATGCAAGATATTTAGGAATATATGGCATAGAGTGGTTTTACAGCATAACTATTTATGATAAACGTCAATCATTTACCTGTCAGGTGTAAAGTCCTTTGATCGACGAACAAAGCTCTGTCAAAAAATTGAAGATGTAAGTCATGGCAGAATAGTCACAGAACTAAAGTATTGGCTAACAAGTCTTTTGAATACCTTAACAGGTGTTCTTGAAGTCCTGACAAAAAAATCATTATTGTGACCTGAAGAAAAGGAATAAAATTCATTTTTAGTTGCAACATTAGTTGGGAAAATAAAAATTCAGTATGGGACAATCATTAATGGAGCCTTTAGGTCCATGCTAGAAGAAAGCCCAAAGATTTAATACAGTAGTCCTCTTCGGCTACCTTTCAAGATGGCTCAGGGAGCTGCGAAGGTGCCTATTGGAATTTAGAAGTTGATTTTTAAGGAGGGAGGAAAAGCTGGAGAACCTGGAGAAAAACCCTTGAAGCACAGGAGAGAACCGACAAACAACTCTATTCACATACGACACACATGAACAAAATAATGAAGAAACGAATGAAGGAACGAAAGGAGGAAGAAATAAATGAACAAATAAAGTGAGATAAGGGCAAGGGGACTGCAGGGTGGATGTGAAAGTGAGTGGATGAAAGAATGAGTAAATGAACATTCAAATGAAAAAAAAAGAGAAATGAATGAGTTACACATGAAACCATCCACCAAGCAACATTTCCTGACCTTTTACTGGCCTCTCGTCAGTAGTCTTCTGTGGCTGGATGGGTGTCACAGAACCCAGAGAATCCTCTTCACCGTTGGTCACACCCAAGGGTGTGTCTGTGACAGGAACTGTTACCCCATTTAACTTAGCTGAAGTCAGAAAAAAAGAACATCTCAAAATGATGTTAAATTACAGGCATGAGCTGTCAATACCACAACCAAGGGGTCGATATAACATCCAGTAATCGGACAATGTCCAGCCACATGCCTCTTAGGCTGGCCCTCTTCCCCATTTTAGCCCCTTGGCTATTTCGCAGCCATATATTTTTAGCATTTTAACAAATTTTTTAATTATTTTTAGTCCTGAAATCATTCTATTTATTTTTTATTGATTTTTTTTTTATGGACTAAGAAAATACAAAATCAGGGATTCATAGCATCAACTTCAACTTACTTGCTACAGTTGATCTTGGGTCATCTATCTTTTCCTCCAAAAATCCTCCTTCCATTTTTCTCTTCTCTAGAAAAAGTAGGAAAGATGTTATAATTGAGGTGAACTCTCCTTGAGTTCTATAATGATAAATCATCATTTACCCTTTTGTCCCTTATTTTCAGGTATCATCTGAGTTTACCATTACCAAAGATTACCAATTGCCTCCAATGCAACCCATTGCATCACCATTATCAAAGGTTCTACCATCACATTACCAAGAATTCTGCCTATTGCTTCAAATGATTCTAGGAGGTCCAGCATCACCATTATCAAAGGTACTACCACCCTATCCTTCCCATCTACAATTCTCCAGCTTCATATACTTTATTATACACACACATATACATAGGCTTCTCCAATGTTATGTGGAAAACTGGTAACAAGTACTTAGGACACACACTGAATTATAGAGCTGATTTAGGGATGCCATTTTTTTCAATATGGTGGAAAGCTTAGCAAACTCTCTTGAAAGCAGACCAATGAATGAAGTAAATGTGACTTGATCCAAATTTAACTAAAACCGGTGTAAAATGAAAAAGACAAATGGCTTCCCAAAAAAGTCTCATGATTCCACGTGCATTCTACTTGCTACCAGTTTCCCTTTAATGAAAATGCCAATACATAAACCAACTCCAGGGGTGGATCCCGGGGGTGTCCATTGGTACAACAGACACCCCCTGAATAAATGCAAGTACAAATTGAATAAGTCAGATCAGGATTATTGATGATGTAACTATATCGTCAATTTTTCATTTTGGATATCCCCCTTGCAAATTTCTGGATCCATCCCCTAATGGACCCCTTGCAGCACGTCAGAATGCAGCTCAATTTGGAGGGCAAACAATAGCTTCCAATTCTCAGTAGTCTTAAATTTTTTTGTTTTGCCCTCCAAATTGAGGTGCATTCCGACGTACTGCAAGGGGTCTATTCATTCGTTCAACAACAACATACTAGCTATAATATAATACCTTTGACATAAAATTTTGAATTTGCTACGTGGACAGTCTTGGGTCTGTCGCGTGACAGTGAGATCATGGAAGATTTGCCGAGGAACATGTAGCCTTCTGTATTGACTCCATATGCTACAAGGGATTCTTCTAGGGTTTGTTTTGGGCACTGGAAAGTTCTGATGCTAGCAGAAGAGTTTGTTTTTGAGCCAGCCTAGACAAAGGAGAAGAGCTGATGTTAAAGAAAGACCTAAGATAAAAGAGAGAGTCGATAAAAAAGAAAAAGAAATATATATGATATTGCAGAAAGAAATGAAGAGTGAAGTCCATAGGCCACTTTTGAGATATGCTTTGCTTGTCGCACACTATTTTCATCACACACAAATGTTTCAGTATGAGGCTCTGTGCTAAATTAAATTAATTCTTTTCTCCTGTCAAGAATCACTGAGCATTTAGCACGGAACCTCACATTAAAGCCTTTGTGCGTGACAAGCGAAGCACATCTCGGTGTGAGCTATTGTGATATTACTAAAGGTCACACCAATCCATAAGCACAACATACCTGGTGCCAGATACAGTATAAATATGTTTTGTATAATTTGGTGGTCTTGCGGCAGGCATGTTTAAGGAGATGAAAAAGGGTAACTTTGGTGTAGCTCATTAGTCAAGGTAGGTATATTAATGTACCTTTTTAAGAGGTAAAGGGGATGCCTCAGGGGTTGCACCTGGGTCCACTTCATCTCCATTCAGTATAATATCAACCAGACTAGAGACCAAGGGAGGATAAGACATGATAAGAAGAATCTGAAAAAGGAGAACAGATAAAACTTTCATTAAATTCACCATTATTACCATCTAGATAGAAGTCATTTCTACCAAACTTTCCCACCCCCCATCATCTCACGTCGATGATATGTCTACTAACCTGAGATAAGAGGTATAGAGACAGCAGTGCATTGAGCTTTGGCTTGATCTTTGAATAAAAAAATAAGCAAGAACCATTAGATACGGATTTTAAAATAACAAATGTACATTAACGTGCATAAAACCTTAATATCAAGGAGACCTTGAGTTTTGAAAGAAGTTGGGGGTGCAAAAACAAAAAGCAATGTTTCATTAAAAAAGGTATGGGTAGCAAAAAAGCATCAAAATTTCAAGGAAACTGGAACGTAATAAAAATAAGAATGTTCTACATCTTGCCACAAGTCAACCTCTCTTGGACCTACCAAAATCTTCATTTAAGAAAAGGAAAAATTATATCTTCACCACAAGAAAGTCTTACCACTGTTTATATTGTTTCACACTGATTGAGAACAACAATCGCCACATGGAAATGAGACAATACACTGCCGTCAATCAGAAACTACAAAGGTACCAAATGATCCATTTCATTGACGGCAGTGTACTGCCCAATTTTCCTGTTGCAACTGTACGTTGTCTCTATCAGGATGTACAGTAGTGATGAAAACAGTAATAAAAGAACTAAACTCTATATGTGTTCTTACCAGTTGTGCATCAGGTTTTTCCTTGACGAGGGAATAGACATACAGAGGTATGAGTAACCTATCTAGTAAGTGTTCAGTAAGAATAGTGCTAAGATCGTGGATATCCAGAGTTAAGATGTCATGCATGTAGTGAAGATGATCAAGGTGATCGGCAACTAGATGTTTGAGGTGATCACATCGCAGGTGGCTGGAAACAAACAAGAATCAAAAATGAATAGTCCGCTCTAAGTATTTCTCTTCTAAATTATTACCCTTAATATATATGTTATTTACTGGCCAGGAGGTCCAGACAGGAAAAAATTGTGGCTGAGGTCTTGAATATATGGACCAAGGCTGTTAGACCAAGGTCTGTTTTCAATGCTGAGGGCATAGTTTTTCCATTTATTTTTCCACTTGTTTTGCAAATTTTTGTTGTTGTTTAGCAATCACTTATCCTATGTGTATGCATAGTACTCTTATCTGTGTCAGAATGATTATGTCAAAGCACTTAATGACTGTATCGTACAGTATGGTACTTACTCTGCTTCTTTCTTAGCACAATTATCAAGTTCTATTGCATGGTTACCAATAAACCAGACTAGATTCCAGAAGTAAGGATCTGCTGTCTTGTCTCTTATAAAATGCAACATATTCTGATCTCCAACTACATCAAGAAAAACAAAATCAATACATGAACAACAGAATGGGAGAATCTTGAGATATTAATAAGAAACCTTGAGAAAAAAAACTTTAGAATATAGCAAAATTACAGCTAACAGTGTGGCAAAATTGGCACTTGTTAGGCATATTATGCCTCTTAATATGGTCCTCCTGATCAAACACATTGACTGGTCACAATTTGATCAGTCTGATGTATGGCCAGTCAACTCTGACACCCTCATTTTAAGGATGGATGAAAACCAGGGCAAGAGATATTGAAATACATCAAACAACTAGGCAATACTACAGAAACTGAATAGCCCTGGTGTGCATTCTAGTGTGAAGAGCAATGATGATGATGATGCTGATCAAGTGCCAGTATTAAGAGTTTAATAGATTGCAGCTGTAACAGTTGGGATTTACCTCTGTAGACATTGAGAGTGAGCGTCCTAACTGCTATCCTAACCATACTCTCTGAATGATTAAAGAATTTTAATGCTTCTGTGTATAAAGGAAAGTCATTCTTGCGCTGTTGAAAAAAAAGGCAGTAAATAATCAAGGACCGTCCAGTCATATTAATAGAACAAAAGATATCATTAGTCATGACACAATGGGTTTAAATAAAAAGGAAAAATGGGAAAGACTGCTTATAATAATTATTAAGAGGATGGGTCATGTAAAACATGGATAGCCAAAAAGTTTTGGATATGACTAGAACCACATTAACAGAAAATTCACTTGGGGTAATGCTTTCCCATTTCAAACCACGTGTCATTCTCTTGAGAATAAGATTTTTTGTTTGGGTTGTGTCAATATTTATGTGTCTTCTTGTGCGCAATCATTAAACAAAGCAATGATACTCTAGGCAATTATGACACGACCGGTCTGAAATAGGAAAACTTCAGTTTGGATGAAGCTTCCACACAATAGACCTCTTTACCTTCATATGCAAATTGCCCATTTCAGACCACATGACATTCCCTTGAGAAATGTTCTTTTGTTAAAATATTTACACATGAAAGAATCAACTCCCAAGAGTGGCATCACGTGGTCCGAAATGGGCACAACAAACAACGAAGGTAAAGAGGTCTATTATGCTCCCCCAGCAAAAACACTCGGCCTCCTAACCTGGCTAGAATTTAGGGTGATTTTATTGCGATGGAACCAGTTATATTGATTTAACAATTAAATTTTGAATACTTATTTACCTCATTGAAGAAAAAGTGAATCGTCTGTGTATTCAGTTTGAGAGAAAGGGTTTTAAGAAATGAAATGTAGTATGCAAGGACCTATAAAGAAAGAAAAATAATCAGAATGGACAGGAAAAGTGAAGGAAAAATAAAATATTTCATAAAATCTACCACGATGATATTAATTATTTCACATAAAAATAATTGCTATTTATTGGAACTCACAGCATAGGCCATTTCTGAATTAAAAAACCCAGGACGCATTGTGGTTTAGCTTTGGTACAAACAACACCTTATAAGGCATGGTGAACAAAAGATGTTTGTACCAAATCTAGACCACAATGCACCATATTCCATATCTCAGAACAGGTCTATGCCAACAAAACTTTGATAGAAAGTATCTGGGGCATAACGTAAACCCACAATCTCATGAGTACTGGTCAGGCACTGCAGGAAAATATGACCAAGCGTAGTACAAGGAACTTGTACAAAATACAAGCCCAAGAATATATTTTGGAGCTGTGGTTTTCTACACCAGTCCTTCTGGTGTGAAGAGTAATGATGATTATCAGCTATAATACACCCCTTGCACTAATTAATTGTAATAATAACTTAAATTATTATTAATTATAATTAATAATAATAATAGTAATTTTAGATAGAATATTACCTCTTCATCAGAGAAGTCAAACTTGTGAATAATAATTGAATTAACATGGTTATTTGACAGAAGGTAATCTGTAAGAATGAACATCAAATATATTAAATAAAAAATCATGAAATCTTTGCATAAAGGGCATAAAGAGTTGAGAGTTAAGATGGGCATTGGCCATTACAAACAAAAAATTGTCATTCTCGCTCTAGGTGGGGAATTACCACAATAAATTTACCTACCGGTAGTTCAATTTACCATTATAGAGTTCTAAATTAAACGCATTAAAACAAGTTACACAGAACTATTTATCACTGTAAATGATGATGCAATACATCTTTAGCTCAACTCAACATTCACAGCATGCAGTTTCCAGGATTATCCTGACAAAGCAATCTCATTGGCTGCTAGCTCTAGACCTAGCTCTTTAGCTAGGCAAATGTATCAGGTATCTTTTTTTGTTCTTTTTGACATATCCATAGTGATTCACCATGGGAAATCTACCTTGGGAAATGCTGGTTACACTACAAAGTCAGTTTACTGTGGGGTTTCATGCCTATTACCACAGGAAATGGCCCAAGTGTAACCACAACTAAAAATGAGCACTTACACAGAGATGTTTGGTTACGGATGTTCTCAAACATGATACTCAATGTCTGCAACAGTTGGACACAAATCTGGTTGCTAGATTTTTGGTTCATCATCTTGTGGAAGTATATCAGCATGTTTTTCTCAAGAAAGAAGCTTTAAAAAATAAAACATAAGACCTCAGAATACAAAAGGATAATGCTTACTTGCTATATTTATCACTATTACAATGTTGTTTACATTTTGTAAACAAAAAATGAAGACCAATTTCTCTTTCATAAGACAACAATAACCATTGAATGTAAGTATAAATTACGCCGTCGTTCAAGGAGATGGTTTCAGTATCAAAGAATAAGGGAAAAACTCAAGACCGAGTGTGAAAAATGAAGCAAAACGAAAACAAGCGGAATGCAAATTTTATAAAGGTTGGATAGAATGTGTTTCTACACGTATATTAAGATTGTATGTCAATAAATCATTGATGTGGACAATAACGTATTACAAAAAGTGTGTCCTTACTCGAATACTCTGCTGTCATTCTGATCTCCCCAAATCAGGATTTCAGCGATAGAACGAAGGGTTTCGACCAGTAATCCTCGGTTCGTCTCGTTGATGACAGAATTCTTGTTCAGAACATAATGCAGATACCTAAACGACATTAAAAACCGACTCAGTGAGCAGAAAAGGGCAGGTATATCAGTGCATGCTTTAGCAAACATCAAGCACCTCTCAGCAAATTCATAATCAATCAAAAGTGCATTCAACTTCAAAGTAAATATCGCAAAGCTTGTTATGAAACGACACGTCAAGAAAGACGAGCAACGCTGAAATTTTCCGCCTCACCTCAGCTGCTCCAGCGAATGAGCCTTTTTAGGCTTCCACAGCACGTCAGATAACCAATTCTTCTGACGTTGAAACATAATGGATTAAAATATTCGGTTTAAAAAGGCTAAAATATGAGACTAAAATTGGAACTTTTTCTCCAAATCTGTGGACGATGTTTCGCCGCCATCTTGATTTCCGGATTGGCCACGTCACGTGACACGTGATGGTGACCGCAGTCAAGAAAGTCAGCTGGGTGCTCCATTAGTACCAGGGCTACTCGTCTCTTTTGTTTATCAAAATGGCGGATGCAAAGAAACTTCACTAAAATAAATTTTGAGCTCTCTTCTTTGAACATAATCATGTCTCAGTCGAGAGATCGGCTGAAGCGCTTAGAGGAAATTGAAAATGTAAGTATCTGTCTTTTCTTTTATGACGAAATGGAGTGAAATAATTATGATTAACTCTATGAATTTGAGTTTTTGTAAATGCTTATGCTAGCTAAACCATTTTCTCTGTTTTTTGAAGACATTAGTTTTCCCTGTTTCTCTCGCAAGAAAAAAATTTGTGGCCTGCTTGTTATTAAACAGCTGATCATTTTCTAAGCGTATATTTATATATACTCCTTGCAGCAATTCCAAGAGCCGCTAAATTCAGAGGACAAAACAATGAATTTCAATTCTCATGAGAATAAAAATTTATTGTTTTAAATATTGTCCCCTGGATTGAGCTGCATTGGGAATACCCTACAAGGGGTCTAAAGAAACCTTCATTTGAAATACTTTTATTTGTGTAGGAAATTATGAAAGTATTACAAACTGCAGGTGAAACTTTATTAGAATTGTCCAAAGATTCTTCATCAGAGGATTTGGTGAATACAAAGGCTACACAGTTTGTCAAATCACTAGAAGTAAGTATTAGATGTATCAGTGAGTAAAACGTAGACAACATTTTGAGGATTGACAGGGGTACCCTGCCTGAAACTAATTATGCATGCAGAATACAGAACCAGCTGATCAGATCTTCCCTTTGGATTCAATTTACCTTCTCAGAGTTCAAAGGAAAACTGGTAATTATTTTGTGATGCATGGGATTGTTGGGTGGAATCTTGAGATGCAGGATGGTGGAGCTGCATAATCTTTTCCCCCAGATCAGTTCCATAATCTTATCCTATGCAAGGTCATTACTGGTCTTCCCTTAGACTTCAGGAAAGCAAGTATAGAATATTAGAGACATACCAATATTGCTCTTATTTAGGGAGTTGAGAAGGGATTATCAGAACAGATCAGTTATCTAACACAAGTTGCAACAGGACAACCTCATGAAGGTTCCACTTATGGAGTAGAAAAGGTGAGCAAATAGTTTTAAATGCAATGCATTAATCACCATGTACTTTAATGGGAATGATTCCTGAATGAATGCCATGATTACTAGATGACCTGGCACCACACTCTAGATGGTACTACTGAGAAACACTCAATGCACTGAATGTCAAATTCACAAGACCATTCTCTTGCTCCAGTTCTTGAATGGCCAGATGATGTCAGAGTAAAACTTACAACTGAGAAGCTCTGCATTGATTGAGCTTTCAGAACCAAGCGAAGAAAGTGCTAAATTCACAGAACTATATATGCTTTTCCTCTACTAACGTTCAATTTTGTTTTTAAGGACTTTGAGCTTTCATGTGTCAGAACAGCAGTTGTACAAGAAAGACTGAAAGAACTGAGGAGTATTATACAAAAACATGAATTATCAAACAGTGGATAAACATCATGAGAACAATAGTAGTGCTCTTTATATAGCCAGCCTTATTGTACAGCTATACAGTGCCATCAATCTGATTCAAGACATTCTGACTTAGGTTGCAGCCAGAGGGTCAAGACAATACACTTTACGAAATAGACCCCTTGCAGAACTTTGGAATGCAGCTCAATTTGGGGGACAAAACAATAGGTTCCAATTCTCAGGAGATTGAAATTCTTTTGTTTTTCCCCCCTCCAAATTGAGCTGCTTTGACATCACATGAAAGGGGTCTATATGGTAGTTAGATGTATATGTAAGAAAGATGATACAGTGAAAAAGTAAACTGAGTTCCAGAGGCTCTTTCACTCCAGTGCTTCCCAGTTTTAATAGGTTTCATTATTGCATAGTCTATTACCTATGGTTATTGCCAGAAGCACTGGTGTGAGAGAGCCTGTGAAACCTATGGTAGGGACCAAGTTGATGTAGTACTTTAGTTTTCAAAAACTATATAGGACACAGGTAGGATTCGTGACAGCAACTGCATCAATATCAATCATAAGTTGTACTGTTGGTCAGATTAAAAAACATTTGACTTTCATAAAATACACTTTCCAGTGGTGATTGGTTTATCATTTAGGAGGATTAGCAACCACATCTAATATAGCAGACTGCAAAAAGTTTGTAGGATCCTCTTGGTACAAGTTCTTGAAATGTTAGCACTTAAGTATGACCAAAATTTAATAAAGTTTTAAATAAAAATATTTTTTTTTCTTCTATAAAATAATTTTTGACCCCCTTTTCGGGCACCTTGATGTCTTTGCAAATAAGCTGAGCAGATTTCCTTAATACTTTACATCCAAAGCAAATCTGCTCAAGCATTATAATGTGAACAAGAGACAGAGAAAAAACATTGAGACACTTTTAAATTATTATACACATTTATTGTTTTTCAAAGATGTCTTGTTTACTTGAGTTCCTTGACAGCCAAACCTTTAAGAGAACAATTATTAGAATCAATAACCTGGTTACACAAAAGAATTACATAATGAAGTGGTTTCATGGCAGCTACGTTGTAAGGCAAAACAGAAATTTCTTCTTGCGGAAATGAAATCTTTTGTTATGTAAAAACATTGCACTGTTCTTGCCCAACAAGGCTATCATGAAACCACCAACAGAACAAAACAAAACCACTGCTTCTGCAATAGACCTTTTTATCTTGACCAAAACAGTTTTAAGTATGACCACTTTTAATGTATTTGTCAATTTTAATAACTCAAAAATGGGTCAATGAATAATGTTGGTGCTCTATCAATATACAAAAATTTAGCACATGCTACAGAAATACACACAATTATTGCCATAAAATGCAAATGAAAATCCTGCAAGAGGAACAAGTCAACCTCTCTCGACTATGTTTGCTTTTTTCACTTGCTTCACAACTCTGTGAGTCTCAGAGAGGTCAACTTGGAGCAAGTCTATATGCACCACATGTCTGGAGTCACAGAAACATAAAAATTACTCCAAGGTAATGGTAATAAGAATGGATAGCTAGTTACCTGGTGGTAAGGATTGCTTGAGCTTGTCTGCCTTCTCTTTATCTTGAATAACAAGTGTGTACAGGTATCTGCTGCATCGTACTTTGAACTTGACGCTGTCCTTGGTTTTCTTTATTTTAACCGCTGTAAAATAAAGATGGATTTGCATTTATTAAGAGTGAATGATTTAATCAAAAAACATTCTAGTTTTGATTAGTATTGACTGACCTAATCGCTATTAATCAATAAGCTCACAAATTTATGTCCCAGATTTGATTGGTCATTGATTTTGAATAACAATTGATTGATTGGTATAGAAATATATTAAGTGACATATTTGAACATCAATTTTATCAATAGATCTTTTCAGCTTTGGCGTAATGTTTTCCCATTTCAGACTAAGTGTCATTCCCTTGAGAACAAGATTATTTGTTTTAGTTGTAAATGCGCAACTGTTAAATAAAGAAATAATACTCTAGGGAATGACAAGTGGTCTGAAATGGGAAAACACAACACCCAAGCTAAAATGGTCTATGGAGTACCCATGGTATACCGCTGGAGGTACGTGCAGTTCAAATCTCACAAATCCATATACTTCATAAAAGCTGTACCTCGCTAGAGCATAAGCACAAGCAGGGATTGCGCTAGGATTTTGTGATGTGTGTCCTGGGACCCATATGTCTGGGCACATTGGGGTCCCTAACATATTCAATTTGATGGGATTCTAGACCACTTTCTTTTGTAAGCATGGGAATTTAGAGCAATGGCAAGAAATGAAGTTCTTGGGTCCCAGGGCGCAAACAAATGTTATTATCAAAAGGCATTTTCTGTTAGCTTTGTTAAAATGCATGATTTCTGCGTTAACGTGAACCCTGATAAGCACAAGGATCCAAATGTTCCGTTCTTCTATTACTTGTGCTTATGCTTAGGTTGCTGAATTTCCTTTGAGGATGTAAACTCTTATGCTTATGTGGCTAGTGAGGACCAGGCTTAACTGTTATCAAAATTATGCCAGTAAATACAAATTCAAGAAAATATCTCTCAAGTTGAAACTTTTGCAATTAGTTCTAGATTAATCAAATGACTTACACTTAGCGTCCTTTCTTCTCGCAGTGACGAGGAAATCCTTAATTTCGTGGATTTGCTTGGGCTAAAAATAATATACAACTTTTGATAAGTCGTCTGCTAACATAACCTAACTATACATTACAGCGTATACTTTCATCTAAAACCAAAACTTTGAAGTACTAACACCAGCAAAGACATACCATTTTGATGTAGAAGTGAGATCCTGGAGAAGGCCTACAGAAACAAAACACAACATGTTAGTAAATAAGGTAACTTTTGCTCTGGAAAGTATCTCCATATTTACGATCTCATAAACATCATTATAACGAAATGAATTATACTAAAAAATATACAGAATGAAAGGTTAAGATGCGTTTTATTCTTCCCAAAAGGCAAAGAATCAAGATCTTTTAGGATGAACGAGATATAGCAGGATTTGGTGATACAATCTCTCTCACCTTCTCTCAAGTCTCAAAGATGGCGATGGAAAGAGAAAGCCATTGAGCATGCGCTGTCACTTATCACATGTGGTCAGCGGGTTACCTCATGAATTCAAGATGGCGGACAAAGAATCAGAAAATTGTAAGCACGTAAAATATCTATGAATTTCTTTCGTTATTCTTAAGTAACCCATATTTTTTGTGTAAATTTTAGATTCCGTGAAGAAGCGTCCACCTCAAAGAACTCCTAAGAAGAAGAATGATGTTTATGTTAATAGAAAAACGGACTTCAAAGCTCAACTTGAAAGATGCCAAAAACTACTAGATTCGAGGTATGGTGCGGACAATAAATTGAATTCAGGGGTCACTAAATATATTTGTAATGCTTTATGGGTTTTGTACGTTTTCTGGACAGATGGAGAGTTTGAAAAAATTACCCCCCCCCCCCCCCCCTTATCCTAGACACTTCCCCTTCTAAAATTCATATGTCTCAGGGTTTTAGTCACCTTTTGGACAGTGGTACAGTTTTAAAAAAGTGGTACAGTTTTCTCGGTAATAATAAGGGGGAAAAATGGTTCTCACGGTCCAGTTTTATAACGAGACCAATCGTACTGGTGGCTACAGCTCTGTTTTTGTTATTTCCAAGTAAGAATTCCCTGAACCAAAAAGCACTAACATGAATCCTACTAAAACAGTCAGCAGGAGGTCTGGATTCATGGACTTGGAGCAGCCATCAACAGGGCAGTCAATCTAGCTTTACAACTCAAAGACAAAGGGATGGGAACAGTTGAAGTAAGTATATACAGATACCTGAGATCTTAGGGTTGGACAGGGCTCAACACTAACATACATCTACTGGTCTCAGACAAGTTAACGTGTGGACTAGTGGGAAAAAGAACTTGGGACTAGTGATTATCTACAGTGACTAGCCCAAGGACTAGTACCCAAAAATGTTAGTGCCGAGCCCTGTTAGGGACAAGTTTCAGGCCACTAGCATGCTTTCAGAATAAGGGAAGGGGGTGCATTTGGTAAACAGGAATCCAATAGTCTCCATGTTTATGTTTTTCCTTCCTTTCCCCTTTTCCTGCAAACCAAAAAAAGCTGGAAACCCCAAGCAACCTTTGAAGTTCATTTTAAACACTAACTACAGTTCAGAACAAATTCCACTGCTTGAAGGTGGGGAGGGTGCATCCACCCCCCCCCCCCCCCCCTCCTCTCTAGCCTATGGGCCTGGGTTGGACGAGCCATGATATTCCTCCCCTCTTCCCATGGCAAGGGATGGGGATAGGAACATTTTAGTCTAGGGGACGGGTAAGCAGGCAAATGGATAGGTTTACTTCAAACCCCTTAAAAGGGGTATTTAAAAGTGCCTGTGTGAATAAAAGGCTACAGTTTGTATAGTTTCTACTATCCATACTCATGCTGTTCTCCTGTTTTAGATTTCAGCCAACACTTCTAGTGTGGACCTCATTGATGATTTTGAGCCGCTTGATGATGTAAGAACATACTATTATTTGAAATGCTGTTGAGTGTCATTTGTATGAATAGGAAACCCAGAAGTTTTAATTCCAGAAAATATCCTCAACTTCCCAAGAGGAGTTTGGATGAGAATACTGAGGAATTACCAACTCTTACTCCTTTTCCATAGTCCTTGAGCTTGAGTCTCGATATGAGTTTCCCTCTACAGGGGTGTATGAGTTTTCTGGGACCACATGATAGCAAGGTCTTAATCTTAAAATTTGGTTAGATTTTAGGAAAGTCAAATTCTAGGGAAGTGCATTTAGATCCAAATCCTCAAGATATTTGTGGCTACATAAATGAATAATATTATAGTGTTTATGTAAAAAAGATGCAACAAAAATACCAAAATTTATAATTTGATACAAAATATTGTTTATTAATAATAATTTTTTGTTTTAGCTCATTACAAAATGATTTTCACATGATTATATTCTTCTGTTTCAGGAGCATGAAAGTCACTCCAAGATCAGAACAAACTCAGCCATTCACATCAGGGTTTTCAAGATTCCTCTTCATCAACCATCAGAGAGTACCACAAGTACCACCAAAAAAGAGTGATCCCTTATGAAAGGAGTTTCCCTCCTGTATCATATAACAGGGCTTGTCTTATCTCCTGCAAGTCATTCTGTTGGATGCTGCAATCAGATCTCAATGTTCAAGTTCCTATGTAGCATATAAGTCATGTATACTGTGTAGCAGGCAATGCTGCTGATTTCTTGACCAACATTGAACCAACTACATCAATAGAACAATTTAACTTGGGCATAATGTTTTCCCAATTTAGATCCCTAGGGGATCATTTCCTTGTTTAATGGTTATGCATGAGAAGACACATGAATGTGGATACAACTCAAACAAAGAATCTTGTTCTCATGGGAATGACACATGGTCTGAATCGGGAAAACATTACTCCCAAGCTAAACTGGTCTATTTTTCAGCAGGGTCATCATAAAGATCTCACTCTTTAGTGATTTCTAACATTTGGATGGTGTGTTTGCTAGACATTGAGCTGCCACCAACGAGTTCTCCATCAGCATTAAATGATTCTAGGGGAATCTGAACACACTTAAGGCCCCACTTTGATAATAGATTCTTTATAGACCAGTTACAACTGTGGGATAAAAAAATGAATAAAGTATTTTGTTAAATAAAGATCATGATTGTTTACAATGATTTTATCCTGTTTTGCTTTTACCTTCTCTCTTGGTATGTTGTCCAAAACTTTGTAGATGGATTTTTGTCAAGCAGAAAGGAAACAGTGGCCAGGACATCATCAAAATCTTTAATGAAAAAAAAGCATTCAAAAGCTGATGCTTAGATGTTTAGTTTACCATAAGATAATGCTTGGCAGGGGAAGCCCAGTCCCCCATCCCCCCAATCCGGTTGTTCTTTTCCAGGCAAAATCTTGGCAACCACCCTGCTGCACACATTCATATACAAGTAATATGCAACAAAATAGATTTAAAGGGGGAGCTCCTAATAATAATAGAGGAGTAGGATGGGGATATTTGCAAGAAAGTTTAAAGGACCTTTCATGGCTAAATACCATTCATTAAACTTCTTCTGTAATCTTTCATTCTTGATTGACTTAATCCTTATTTCCCACTAAAATGTAATGGTGCCCCGTCACATGGGAGATAAAAATGGTGGTGCGATTACCTTTAGGATCATAGAAGCAATCTGAACCCAATATGATGTCAGCTTTTGGAAGTTTTAAGAGATTAGGTGAGAACTCTCCCCAGGTTATTCCCACAACATCCACAGATAATAAGCTGTTGGCATGGAAACTCTTCTTGCAATTCTCAAGGCACTCTGGGTAGTCTTCTTTGTCAGTCAATATAACTTGGCCCCCACAAAGTGCAGCAACAATTCCTGGTAATGCTGTTCCAGCACCAAGCTAGATATATCATATAGATATAACATGATTTATTTGGTGGATGTGGTGGATGGCCATGCAGATCACCAAATGCTTTGTTTTGGGTAAGGGGGGGAGGGGGTGGAGGGGATATTTTTGTACCTTGCCACAATTAATAGTCCCCTTCACAGTTCATGGCACCATTTTGAAAGATAGCTCTGCCTTTGCATCTAAGCAAGATATGAGTTGACCTTGCACAACACCGTGCACAATTATTCACATCTCTATCATTGCAAGGCCACCTCATGTCTCGCTTCAATACAAAAGCCATGGCTACCTTTCAAGATGACACAGGGAACTGTTAAGGGGACTTTTATTCTTCAACTTGATACATTATGCGACACAAGTATAAACATAAAATTTAAAAAATGAAAGTGTATTGAAATCTTGTGATCGAAAAATAATCCCAGTACAATAGACCATTTTCAAGATGCGCGAGTGCTTTCAAAAATATCACAGGCGCAGAAATGATCTTGAGGTATTTTTGGGCAGTGTCAATAGCGCGCGTGATCTTTCCCAAAAATGCCTCTTTTTCATGTCTGCACCTGTGATATTTTTGAAAGAGCTTGGTTATCTCGAAAATGGTCTATTTAATACCTCAATGACAGTTGCTCCTTGAATCTGTCCACGGTTTGTCCACACATACTGTGCTAGTACAGGTGCTGAGGGCCAGGTGAACATCCCATACTGAGGATGAACTACCTAAAATACATCCATTATTAATCATCGTCATTTTCCCCCTCAAATCAAGGCCACCAAAAATCCAATCAAATCTAGAAAACAATCCAAGAAACCAGGCAACTGGCTAGAAAAAGTTGAAAAATTAAATCACGCTGAAATGAGAAATTACTGATTAGCTTGTTTCTTTGGAATAGAAAGGTTAGAACTTACTTCTGGAATTTTTACTGTAAGATGAAGTCCTTTATCTGCAAATAAGAAAATCTTTTCAGCGTTCATTCAGTAACTTTCTTGATTATTTTGGCTTCGGTAGAAAAATGACAGGCGTTATTTTGACATTGAGAAAGCCTGGTACATAAAGAGCCCAGTTCCCCTTAATAAACACGGTCAAAATGGCGGCTCGACCTGAAGAGTGTGACCATCTTTTCTCTTCCCTTCTTAGCTTTTTCTCTTTCTTTCCCATTCATACTTTACGTTCTTTTTCTTACTTTTCTCCTCGGTTTGTGTTCTACTCTCTTTTTCCTCCTTTTCTTTTCTTTTTCCTCTCGCTCTAAGATGATTGAAAGCCCGCTTGGCCGGCCGCTTGGCCATCCAGATACTTGAGTTAGTTGGCCCTCGATGAGAGCGTCTATCTTTACTCATATGATGTCTCAAAGTAGACAGATGATTTGATTCTGATTTACTCAAGAGGGAACAACTAATTTCAAATGCCTTTGGCTAATGATGAAACACAAATCTGAAGCCAAGCCTTACGTTTTAGAACTAGTTTAGGACTACGGACTATAACCACTGTTTGTCGAAACTGCACTAGTTGGTTATGGTCCTGTATAAGCCTATCTGATTTAGGTCTGTCCCTCTTTGTACACGTTTATAACTTGGTCTTCCAATTTCACGTAGCCTGTGACAGCCGCTACTCACCCCTCCCCCCCTGCGGGGAAAAATAGATTTTTTCCCCCGCAGGGGGAGGGGTGGGTAGCGGCTGTCACAGGCTAATTTCACGATTCTTATCCCTATATTCAACCGGAATTCATTACAACATTTCTGGAGGGGAGGGGGAGGGGGGCATATCGTGATGCCACTCGCGGGGCTTTTGAGTCCAGTAATTATCTTATAATATATTTACTCTATCAATGAATTGATTTATTAGCTAACTCAGTGTGGACTGTTTTTTGCATTTCTCTTATCATCCATGCAGCAATATAGTCGATATATTATACAAGACTGAGTCAATCTTATGCCTTTCATATTTTTGCCTTGGTTTATGAAGTACACAAAAAATCTTCTCCACAAAAATGCAATCTCCCTAGTCGTCATCGTACACAGTCGACGTTTCCATGGCGACGTGTCGTGAGCTTAAGCATTCTCTTTCATATTATTTTTAAGCTCACGAATTTTCCAATGTAAATCAATACTCACAATTGTTGTCCAACAATAAACAAAATAGAGTATTTTGAGAGTATTTAGGGTTTAAGAAAATATCGCCAAATTTTGCCAATTTACCTTTTTTTATTTACCGCGGGTATCCGACTGTGACTTCAGTTTCAACAGCTGTAGTATCTCAAAGACTTTTATTCTGACATCTAAGCGCAGAATAGGAAGGTTTTTATCCTTTCTTGAACTTAAATTACATGATATAAAATCTTCTCTTAACTTGAATGGAGGGTTGGCAAAAAATTGCGCTATTAAGTAAAGAGTTAACTAGGAAAAGGACTATCCATCCCGACGCACGATAGCTTTTACTTGAAAAAAATATTGGGCTTTAATCAACTTTTTTGTCCACTGTTGTTTCGTAGGAGAATCAGAGAAATGAGCTAAAGATCGACATCATAAACTTCTAATTCCACAGTGAGACAAAACTCTCAAGAAATCCCAACTAGGATGATATTGAATTTGTGGGCGAACTGCAGGACTATGTGAACGGCTGGAGCTCTGTTTAACGGTCGGGTTAGTCTCTCAACAAAGAGCTTAGATTTTTACGATCCTAGCATCAGGAGATCGTTAAAAAATCCCTGCATTTTCGTACATTTTTGTACAATATATCACATCAGGCAAAATGAATGAAAATCAACTGGAGAGTTGCGTGAGAATGGGACACGTTTTGACATCGCCTCGATCGTTCAAGCACTTTCTCCATATCAGTGCCATGCCACTTGAAATTATTCGTTGATTATCGTGGGATTTTATCTATTCGGCACACAATTTTCAACCCCAAGATGATTTTGGCAAAATTAAAATCAGTTTCAGTAATTAATTTTTGTTGGAATTACTGCCGGAATTATTGAATCTAGTCAGTGACCTCAATCTCATTCTAAGTGGCCCGTATTAGATCCCCGCACTCTTTCAAGCAAGTCCCATTTCCTACTATTATAATTATACGGCATAGGAATAACAAATCTTGCGACATCAAGCTGCTCAACGAAAGAAAATTGTCGAGGTGGACAAGACGGGTGATTTTAGTCGCGATGTGCCGGCCGCGATTTTCCCTACGAATTTATCTAGCGGCGATCAAAATTCGCGCTAGTCTATCAGCTCAGCTACTCAAATGAGATTTGGCGGCGATAGATTTCTGGAACACCACTTTAAAATAACATCAGGGGGTCCTACATAGGAGAATTGTCATCGCCATTACTGATGCAAACAATGAGGGAAATTTTTGAAAAAGCCAAGCTAACTGAACCGGAAAAAATCGCTTCTCAAAACCTAACAAGTCTTACAAAATTGCGGCAAGTTCGGAGATAAATTGCCTCTCGAATCACCTCAGAATCGCCGACAGTTTACACGCGCGAGTTTTGATCACTGCTACGATCGTAGGAAAAACCGCGGTACAAATCGCAGCAAAAATCGCTCGTGTGAACGATCTGGGCCTTTTAAAGGTCTATTGTTTTTTTATTCCAGATGATTATATAACGCGTGATGTAACCCTAACACAGATCTCTTTGTTTTTTAACTCATCATTATTCGCCAGAGATTAATTTTTCCAAGAGCTTCCGCTTCGTTGAGTTTTTCATTAATAAAACAGTTTGTTTTGTGATTTAGGTTATACAAATGAATCTCAAAATAACCTTGGGCTTCCCTAACTTTCTCGGGGTGAGATATTCAAAGCTTGAAGAGGGCCATTCAGATCTTCTACCCACAAAATAACCTCTAAGATGCACTTTATCATGGATACTGTATTCTATGGGTCGAGAACTAAGCACTTTTATGGTAGAACTAATAGAGCCAAAAGTTCAAATTAAAAATCTATTAACCTCCCGCTTCGGTAAAAATAGAAAAAATCAACACGAGTAGAACTCAAAGTACACAGTATGCATCAATAAAACTAGGCTCTGCAAATGCGTAAAGATTGTTTTTTCCCAGGTAATGAATAGAGCAAATTCCGTTGGGATTCATCTTAAAAGCCTATTAAGACGGACAATTCAATGCCGATAATTTATCAAGAATAAGCTGTCTAATTATAGTTTTGATTGAGCCATTTACTAAGGGTATATATTGAGTGCCCATTTTAGAGATCTCTTACTTCTTTGGTGAGAGTTGAAGATGTACAAGATGAGGGCGTTTTTGGCTACAGTTTTGATATTCGCAGCTTTTGTGATGATTTCTGCTAAACCACACAAGAACAGTAAGTACACTCACAAAAATTAATTCCGAATTTTTTCGAATCTTAATTTACTTTGAACTATGTCGTTTATAAGCAGTAGATCCTAAGATTCAGACGTAAATTAGAGCGATAATATACCTGATTATAAGTATATAAAAAGGAAACTTAAATACCGTGTAAATTTTCAGCAAGTTTGTAAATTTTTTTGACGTGTTATCCAACACATGCACTAATGCAGTCCCAACAAGTAACTGCTTATCAACTTATTTACCTTATCGCCTATTTGAAGCTTATTGCCACGAAAAAGGGAAACAAAACCGTCAAAAAACGTTAAAAAAAGAAAGAAATCCTTAATAGGTTATCCCATCTGAGAACAGAAGTTTTAATTTTATAAATGTGTTCAAGAAATTTAAAAAAAACTCACATATCTCTGTAAAAGTTGTAAATGCCATAGTAACTACTGTGATTATCAACTTATTTACAATTATCGTTCATCAATTTAAAGCATTGCACATAATTGCAAAAAGGAAGCGAAACGAAGCGCTTCGAAAAGCGTTTTAAAATAACGTATCCCATCTAAGAACAGAAAAATTTAAAAATTAGTTGTGTTCGCGAATTTTTTTAAAAACTCAAATACCTCGGTATAGATTCATAAAACCAACAGATGAATCAACCTTAGAGTTTAAATCCTGATTTTTTATGATGTTGATGTATAAACACGGTTGGACACAGTCATAAAATAAACTGAAAAATTCTTTTAAAAAAAAAAAATTTTTTCACAGTTTATGAAATTTCTAGCCATCAATAATATTTAATAATTTGATAATCATTCTAATATTATCTAATAATTCTAATCTCTTTTGTATTTTCCTAGGTCCTCCACTCATTCTTGATGATGGCCCAGGCACACACGGCCCAGAAGACGATGGTTAGGAATGATTGGATGTTATTTATTGCACTAAAACACTACCATTTACTACGAGCTACCATTTCGAATTTTCTTCATAGAGTGATTTTATTGGCTCCTTTTTTTCCCCAGCTGAGCAGCATTCAATTTTCTAACCAATCACAGTCCGTTGTGATTTTTTATGTCCTGCCCTGTGTCCAAGCACTTTTTCTACCTGAAAACTATTGACAATTGAATCTAATACACTTTAAGTCCGCTCAGAAAAGCACAAAATTCTTAATCAGAGTGATATAATTTCATCTGTGATTTATCTAAAAACGACTCGAGAAATGGCTTTCAAAAACGAAGAACGAAGGGCCGCAGGTTTCGATCAAGAATGCTTTGCGCGATTGCAGGACACCTGAAGCATGAACATGATTAAAACCAACAAGCAGCTCTACTCACAAACAACACAGAGCCGGCGATACTGAGTCTGTTTGTAGTAACCTGACGTCGCGACTGACTTTTGCATCGATCAGCTGCGTAGCAATGAACTACAGTGATATCTTGTCCCAACAGTGCGCCTGATAATATAATTTTTCATATCGATCGATCAATGTTGTTGTTATGTTCTAGAAATCGTGACGATGGATGACATGATTATCCCCAAACGAATGATAACACCCAAGAAAGATGGCACCAGGGCGAAACGTCAGGCGTATGTTGAAAGCGGTCAAGATTATAAGTGGCCCAAGGCTAACGGTGTAGTAACAGTGCCATACACTGTTGGATCAGGTATGTCATTTCTATAGAGCTGTTAAGTTGTGACGTATTTTCGGGTCCAACTGCTCATAAAAACCGCTAAAATAAAACGAAAATGTTCTCAATTAATTAACCTCCACCTGAAGCAGTTAACCTTTGACATGGCTCGCAACATCGATGCCTACAACCATGCGCGCATTGTTACACCGTGTGTCCGTAGCTTTACTAAAGAACGTGTTCACTGTATGTCCAAAGCCGTGTTGTATAGTATAGTTTGGTTATGTTCCATATACACACGCGCACCTCGGCTCAACATAAGCATACAGATCTTTGGATATACCCAGACGAAACGAGAATTGAACAAAGGTTTTATCGTCCTCTCTTCTAAATTCATTTCTGAAATACTATGAACGTAACATTTGTCACGAGAAAGAATAAAGATTTTCCCAAACAAGCTCATGAGGTCGCCCACAAGTGTATGAAGAATTAGTTGATCTAAATCATCTAGATTCTTGAGCTCTTTCCATGTGCCTGCTAGAGGGTCATAAGTGAAGCAATTGCTAACGGTACCAAGAGTGTATCCAAAGTTAAAAAGAAAGATCTTGTTGCCTACTTGTCGTCCATTGAAACGGTTCATTCCTTCTGGCATTGGTTGGATAGCTGACCACTTGTTAGTATAGATGTCGTACTTCTCGCAGTCTTCTTTGTCAAGTACAAAGATATATCTATGATGGTATGAAATAGGAACTGAATCTGGTAAATTGTGATCATGATCATACAATATCCCATTGGGTTTTCTATCAAGTAAGGGATAGTGTAGTAGTGGAAGACATATAGTTTCTCTCGAAACACGAAGTTTAGCGACTCCAGAGCTAGTAGGTGTTGGACATCCAGCGAACTGGGAAGTTGCAAGATGTTAAACTCGGTTTGTTTGTGTGATGACGAGAAAGGCAAATCGCATTTTAAACGATAGCGATATCTATCTGCTGCATCATAGTCATCGTCTGTATAGGGCAAATAGTACTCTTCCATCGTATACCCAATCAAGGCAATGTTGCACCGATTCTGTTCATATAATGTGTCACTACTACTGCTTAAAGGCAACCAAGTCCTACCAGCTTAGATTTGTATTCTATCAACTCCGGCATCACCGTGATCAAATCGTACTTCTTGATAACCTTCCAAAGATATTCCGAGGGGATCTTACTCAAGTGGATCTTGGAGAACAGATCTTTGAAGACCTTTTCTCGCTCTGCTTGTTGATGTTGATACCATCGAAGTAAGCAATGTAGCATGGTGGCTTCACAAGCTTTGATGTCTTGATTGTCGACCAACCAGAGCATCTCTTGCTCATCCAATGACAATATCTGATCAGATTGGAAAATCTCGATGAAATGATCACAAACGAAGGCGTCAATTACAAACTTAATGCTTCTGTTATTGGAGTACCAAGGAAACATCAACTGCCTTCGAACACTCCAGACATTTGTGACCGATAAAGAACTAGTGATTATGGAAAGACATACTGGAAGGCACATTTCTTGAAGAGATGAAAGGTGCTCCCAATCCATAACCAATCCTGTCGTATGAACTTCGAATGAACTAGAATATGCAGTTGAGTCGTTGCTTAGTAGAATACTAAATTTGAAGCTGAAGCGGAAAAAGAAAAACCATTAGAGTATAACCAAGAATATGTATAATTCGAGATATTGATGGAGTTTGCCGAAATGAATTATATATGTCACGCAACTAGGCATTCAGTGTCATTGTTGGAATGGTGACACTTTCTAGTCCGATGATCAGTGATAATAATAATAATAATGGGAGTTCTTATATAGCGCATTTCACATCGTCTCAATGCGCTTTACAATTTTTAACCAGTGGAGGACTTTACGGGCTGCATATTAAGATGCATTCGCTATACTCACGACAGACGCTACAAACCAGACATATTCTGTTTTTAAGACTTAGAACTAACCACTCAGCTGATCTTAGGGAAACTTAGTCAATCAGAATCGACAAAATTTGCAAAACTGAAGTGTCATTCTAATTAGAAAAAACCTACTAATGGTCTATCACCAATCGAGCCCTGTGATTGGCTGAGCTACTAGGGGTCTATTAGTGATAGACCTCTAGTAGCGAAAAGCGCCGGTTTTGAAAACCAAAAAATATATATTTAAAGCAAAATCCAAAACTTTTTGCATCCTTTTATTGGACCGATTAGTAGGTTTTTACTAAAACAATTAGACCTCTCGCCCTCATGGCCTACGAGTCAATAGCCCATTCGGCCTTCGGCCTCATGGGCTATTGACTCGTAGACCATTCGGACTCGAGGACTAATTGTTAAGTAGCCCGGCGACTCGGGAAACGGTTATTTCTTTATTTTATTTACCCACTCAACACCTTGGGCAATTATTCACATGTTTCTATCATTGCAAGCTCACCGTTCGTCTCGCTTCGATGCAAAGGCACGGCTACCTTTCAAGATGGCGCAGGGAACTGTGAAAGGGACTATTCGTTGGGGCTGAGAGAAGCGAAACCACCTGTCTTTCTACAGTTAATTTAATTAAACCGAACGCTAGAGTTGCTATGAAGTACTTTTATTGCAAACTTTAATCTTGTTTACAACTTTTCAAAACACGTTGAATACTGAATAGTGCATTCCAAGACCAAAGGGCATTGTGGGTCTTATTAATTTGAAATGAAAACTAAATATACAGTGATTTGCTCTCTATATGTAGCTAGTATATTGTTTCGGATAGAATGCACCGAAAATGAAATAGATAATTATAAAATTTTACTTTAGACAATATTACATGACCCAAAATGCATTTCGGTCTTGGAATGCACCTTTCAGTATGCAGTATTCAGTATTCACCGTTTTTTGAAATAGCTGTATATGGATGATTAGTTTATGGGGAATGTACGTTTTTAATGAGCGAAGGTGTGGGCGGAGTATATACAAAGAAACAATGCTTCAAAACGTCACAATTTATCTTGATATCTATCATGACAGGGATTGACACTGATGTATTGACAAGAGCCATCGCGGTCTTCGATGCAAAAACCTGCGTCCGTTTTGTGAAACGTAGTTCTCAGGCCAACTACGTTAATTTCCAGAGTGGTGGTGGGTAAGTAGAAGTATCTCTAGTGCAGGCATGGATCCAGTAGGTAGGATGAGGTTCATGTCTTGCTGCAGGCATGGATCCAGTAGGTAGGATGAGGTTCATGTCTTGCTGCAGGCATGGATCCAGTAGGTAGGACGAGGCTCATCTCTAGCTGCAGGCATGGATCCAGTAGGTAGGGCGAGGTTCATCTCTAGCTGCAGGCATGGATCCAGTAGGTAGGGCGAGGTTCATCTCTAGCTGCAGGCATAGATCCAGTAGGTAGGACGAGGTTCATCTCTAGCTGCAGGCATGGATCCAGTAGGTAGGACGAGGTTCATCTCTAGCTGCAGGCATAGATCCAGTAGGTAGGACGAGGTTCATCTCTAGCTGCAGACATAGATCCAGTAGGTAGGACAAGGTTCATCTCTAGCTGCAGGCATAGATCCAGTAGGTAGGACGAGGTTCATCTCTAGCTGCAGGCATAGATCCAGTAGGTAGGACGAGGTTCATCTCTAGCTGCAGACATAGATCCAGTAGGTAGGACAAGGTTCATCTCTAGCTGCAGGCATAGATCCAGTAGGTAGGACGAGGTTCATCTCTAGCTGCAGGCATAGATCCAGTAGGTAGGACAAGGTTCATCTCTAGCTGCAGGCATAGATCCAGTAGGTAGGACAAGGTTCATCTCTAGCTGCAGGCATAGATCCAGTAGGTAGGACGAGGTTCATCTCTAGCTGCAGGCATAGATCCAGTAGGTAGGACGAGGTTCATCTCTAGCTGCAGGCATGGATCCAGTAGGTAGGATGAGGTTCATCTCTAGCTGCAGGCATGGATCCAGTAGGTAGGATGAGGTTCATCTCTTGCTGCAGGCATAGATCCAGTAGGTAGGATGAGGTTCATCTCTTGCTGCAGGCATAGATCCAGTAGGTAGGATGAGGTTCATCTCTTGCTGCAGGCATGTATCCAGCAGGAAAGAAGACGTTCATTTTCAGAATACAAAACTAAGTCCCTATATGACTTGAATATATTTTCGTATTACTAGTTGCAATTCGTTGGTTGGCAACCAAAGGAGTGGCCAGCAGGCGTGTGTTCTGACAAGCGGCTGTGCTGCAAAGAAGGGCAAAGTTATGCATGAAATGATGCATATTCTTAGCTTTCTTCACGAGCAGTGCCGCCCGGATAGAGACAGCTATATCACTGTTCATACAGATAGACTCAGGAGCGGTAAGTTGACGACTTTCTTCATCAGTTTTCCAAATATACTTTTATAAATTTTAAATCTATAGATGAATGGGTGCTTCACGGTTCAGAAGGAATCTCTCGTGATTCCGGCAAAATTTTATTTTCTCGATGCTTTATATTTTGACCGAGGCGGCTTTCGGTCATCAAGACTCTTGTTCATCAGAGACTCAGTGACCACCCTCAGTGCCTTCACCTTATACTAACCACCTCTCATGATTGTAAAGCGCCTTTGATTATATCCATATAGAAAGAACGCTATATAACTGGTCATAAATCATCATCGATTATGCATCAAGGCCTAAGTGTAAAAAATGAATTTGGATAGGCCATTTATGTTACGGCAACGGTAAAATTGGTTACCAAAACAGCAGTTTTATTTTGAGTCAAAGCAATACACGAACCGTTTCTTCTTATTTTTCCTTTTTCAGGTGTGTCAAGCAGCTTCGAAATAATCCGAGGTCAAGACCTAGGTATTCCTTACGACTGTGATTCTATTCTCCACTACAGATCCTCTGCATTTGCTGCAGTCAGTGGACAACAGACCATCACATCTTCACACTGCTCCCACCTGGGGAACGGTGACACCAGACTCTCCTTACTGGACTACAAAAGAGTTAACTCATTGTACAGCTGTGGCAAGCCTGCCTGTAAGTAGGAACCTAACCTCACTCTTCTTGTAGCTTGAATATTGATCCTTCTATAAACGAATCTTTGTTTACAATATTTTGCTCATACGGTTTTAAGTCAAGAACATTACAAACCGAACCGAGAACTTTAAAGATCTTATTGGTATGAGTAATCTAAGAATTTTTTAGCTCTTTGCAATAGTTTCCTCCGAGATATCAGAGGTCAGTTCCTGCTCAGTACTTCATATACGAATCCCACCACTGCACTTTCTACAATATCTTCTTTTCATTTCTAATATTGTAGACAAATACTATAAAGTCGTCGTTGTGACTGACAGTACATCCCTGTCTGGTGCTGGAACCGACTGCTACATCTACCTGACTTTACATGGAAGCGCCCAAACTTCTTCGGAATTTGAACTCGACCTTTCTACGAATCCATCAGCTAATCTTTTTGAAACAGGATCGTAAGTATTAACTGAATTTACATACTCCTTAAAACATTTAAAATCAACAGGCGGTGAAATTACGACTTTAACATTTTATATGCGCGATATCGTATGTAACCCTTGAGGCAACTTCCAGAGAAGCTCAACTGCGGGATATTTTTATGGAAAACAAAGCTGAAAATTCTTAACCTGGGGCGTAATGTTTTTCCATTTTAGACCATGTGCCATTAATGTCTCTTGGGAATAAGATTCTTTGTTTGAGTTGTACCCATATTCAGGTGTCTTCTCATCTGTAACCGTGAGAAATAGGAATCGAGTTTTGCTAGCTATTTAACAATCAAAACCAAGAATACAGAATCCACCTTTGCATGCTCGCCTTAGATGGCCAAAAATGAGTGTACTTCGTGTATTTTCGATACCTCTAATTAATGAAATGTCTATTGCTTATTCCCAGCACTGATACCTTCAACTACATGGCTTACCGCGATGATTTGGGCTCCATCAACGGGATCTCAGTCAGAATGGTGGCTCATGGATCAGGCAAAGCTTGGTGGCCGAACAAGGTAAGACCACAGGAAGCCCAACTATTAAAGTATCATAAACTGTAACTTGCAATAAAAACTCTTTGCACAACGCCGTTGAGTAACACTTGAGTAACACTGCCTCGACCTGATATTATACATATCTGACAGACAAATTATGTGACAGACAAATTCATTTCCACAACAACTGTGGAAATGAAGGATTGTGATTGGCTGAGATCAATATACTGATTTTTCTCTGTCCTGATTGGCTACAGTTTTATCTCTGCATCGTAATTGGTTAACTCAGTTAGTGTGCCTTCACTGTAAAGACGCCGAACTGACCTATTCGTTTGTTATATTCCCACAGTTTACTGTCACCGATCCAGCATCCGGGACATCTGTGACGTTCACCAACAACAAATGGCTATCCCCTTCATCAACTTATGGAAAGAGCAACTTCCCGGCTCAGTAAACAGTCCATAGTGAGATAAACAGGTCATGTTCTGTTTCGAATAGCAACATGTTTCTGATTTAGATATTAGAGTACTGTTCGTCTTAGCTAGTAAAATACCTCAAAATATCCCTGTTATAAGTGCCCTCACGTTTATATGCCCACTAGTCCGCAAACGCAAATATAATCCCAGTCATAAGTCACCCCGGTTTTAAGCCCACTTCTGGTATCTCGTGTTCATGGCGATATGTTAACACATAAAAAATTGATTGGGAAAATAAAACAAAGAAACTATTGTTCATCCCGAACTCTTTTTCCTTCCAGTTCCTCCCGAATAGAAGATCCCTGGTAACAGCCCATCAAAAACCCTTACAAATGAGTACAGCCCAGGGCTTATAACCGGGATTTTACGGTATTATCAAGCAATACTAATAGGTGGATTGTAGTCATCTCATGAGAATGATATAAGAAAAAGCACCTGTCATGCATGTTGGCGTGACGTACACATACATGCACGAGAAGAAAAAGATCTTTTGTTAAAGTTTAACAGTAACAAGGTCAGCTAAGTAGTAGTAGGTAGCTTGCTCAGTAATAAAGGCAAAAATGCTTTGGAACAAATGTAATCTCCATCAGTATGTCATAAAATTAAACTAAACAATTGGGGCAGACCGTCTTAAAACTAGAAATAGCCTTTAGTGTATATCAGAAATGAATCGAGTAGGGGTTGGGCACAGGGGCATGTTGCATGTTGATTAGCCCAGAGGTTGTTTCAGGGTTTGATCTGTGAGTTAGCCATGCAAATATTCAAAAAAATAGAAATGTATAGCAAATGAAAACATATCTGCTCTGCAATACCTTTTTAAAAATACGTACTTTTAAACCGCGTTTTAAAAAAAACGTCTTTCCTGCTTCAGCAAGTTGAATGAAGTGCTACATTTTCGTGTGATAAAACAAAGAATATCACATTCCGCCACGTTAAAGAGTTGTCACCTTTTCTGTCAAAATTGCACACTAGACCTTTTTGCTCTGTCACTATTTTCGACTTCGTGCACTCTAAAAACAATAGGTGAGATCAAAGATTATACGGATATTGAACATCTTTAGAATTTGAACAAAAGATACTCGTATTTCATTGTTGTTGAACAATAGTTGTAGCCAAGTCATAATTTCAGCATACGTAAGTGTTGTGCATTGGTATGGCCCGACTCGTTGTTAATCACAACAAGTGCATCTGATAGCGAGATTACGTACTAAATATACGGTTTGTGGCGCGAAATATAAAAGCGTTCTTGAGAAGTTTCGTCCTATTTGACGTTTATAAAATGGTATATTGAAAATAAAAGATATTTTTTCTTTAGTCATAAGACGTTGCTGATGAACACCGCCGGAATAAAAGTGTTGTTAAACAAGAACAGTCCATAGTAAAAACGTCATAACGAATCGAAAAGAAATTTGAAGCCCTCTTCATCAATGAACTTTTAACATGAATCGTACTCTGAACGAACAAGGACAATCAACTCGCTTGCGTCTACTGAACTAATAATATTACATATGCATGCACTACATGATTTATTCAAATATCACCCGTTTGAGTGAAATGTTAAATGGTTATGACCGAAATATTCTGTACTCATATTCAATCATGAAAAAAACAAATTTCTTCTCGTTATTACGTTCTTACTACAAGTGTATGCCAGATTTAAAAGTGTCATACTTACTGATTATGACTTGACTTCTTTTCGAAAATGTTTATGACGATTATGAACCACTGCTACTATGGATTTTGGCAGTTTCTCAGTGACTCATAAAAACATTATGGACGCCATGATACTTTTAAAGCGCAACGCGCAAAAGTATGACCGCATTTAATGTATTCGCATACTTCTATGCACGGGTTTTTGTACGTTAAACTGCCACATTTGATGCGAACTTGTCTGGTTTTACCAAATAAGGCGTATAAAAGCTCGTTTGGCAGCAAAATCCCGTGCATAGAAGTATGCAAAATGTGGTCATACTTTTGCGCATTCTCGTTCCCAGACCCTACTCATTAGCCAAATCTTGCGACGAGGTCGTTAGAGCGCATGCTCTATTTCTGGATCGCTGACTATAAAATGCCGGCTCAACCTTTCTAACGGCTTGTTTATGTCTTCTGTTTGCAAAAGTTTATATGTTCGACAAATGGAAATAGAATTTGATTCAAGATTCGGAGATATATAACCGTTATAGTTGATTTGGCTTACTTGGTTTCCGTTGGCCGATGTTTGTTTATCCTATTAACCAATCAGAGTTCGTTGCTATGCTATTTTCAACAACCAATGAAATTCGATAAAACTTTAGGGTTGCCCAGAGCTATATAGCCTATGATTTTTCGTTAGAAAGCTGAGAAGGGTCTGGGTACAAGAATGACTTTTGCGCGTCGCGCTGTAAATGGTGATACCGCTGATCACTTGTCCAAGTATCCCATTCGGCCCCATTCCTCGTCGATTCCTCGTCTCTTTTTACCAAGAATTCGAGAGAATTTCTGCCTTTATTTACCCACTAACTGCTTTATATAGTTGACCATGTTGCTGTTAAATTCAACAATTGATTTTTTTGTTTCGTTTGTGTTTTGAAGTTGCCTTTTATTATTTCATTCTCTTGGAATGACTACAAACCCCCTATTATTATATACTAGTAATAACCTGGAATTGCTTGATAATACCGTAATTGACTAAAATCCCGGTAATAAGCAATGGGCCTATATTCCTCTGTAAAGGTTTTAGTTTTTGGTGGCCTGTTAATTGTATTCTTATAACTGGAAGGACAGTGAGTTTGGGATGAAGTGTGAACGGTTTTTTCTTTCTTTAATTTTCCCAGTCAATCTTTTATATGTCATCAACGCCATGAACGCGAGTTACCAAAAATTATTTGCGTTAGGACTAGTTGGGGGGGGGGGGACTTATAACTGGAATTATATTTGCGTTTGCAGACTAGTGGTATATAAACGGGGGGGGGGGGGGGGCTTATAACAGGGATATTACGTGAGGTATTTTACTTGCTAAGACGATCAGTACTCTAATATCTAAATCTTAATAATGTTGCTATTCGAAACAGAACGAGGCCTATGTATCTCACTATGGACTGTTTACTGAGCCGGGAAGTTGTCCGTTTCATAGATTGATGAAGGGTAGAGCCATTGTTTGTTGGTGAACGTCATTGATGTCTCGGATGCAGGATCTGTGACAGTAAACTGCGGAAATATAACAAACAAACAGGTCAATTACTTTAGCGCCTTTACAGTGCATACACACTAACTCGGTTCAAAGTTAACCAATAACAATGCAGCATTAAGACTGTAGCCAATCAGGACAATTTACAATTTACAATTTTTTTATTTCCATTTCCATTTTTTTTTTTTTTAATGTTTACATGTATTTCTATATTTCTAAAAAAAAAGTTATATACAAATATATATTGGTATCGTAAAAGAAGATATAGTAATAATTTAGGAAATGACTAGAGTCTAAGTTAACCGTTAGGTTTTCTAGGAGAGAGAAAAATCACTATATTGATCTCAGCCAATCACAATCTTTCATTTCCACAGTTGTTGATAAGTTGTTTGTCAGATATATACATATAATCAGACCGAGGCTTTCTTGCTTGCTCCTGATTGGCTTAGTTTCGGTTGCCTCTTTTCACTTTACATCGTGATAATTCATAGGCTAAAGTTGTAAAAGTGGTCCGATGGCCAGTTGGTGTGCCAGCACTGAGGGCTTTTTATTACGAGTTACAGGTTATGATACTTGTATACTTGGGCTCCCTGTGCTTAGAGTGACTCGACTGTGAATAGACCATTTAACAATTAGTCCTCGAGTCCGAATGGTCTACAAGTCAATAGCCCATGAGGCCGAAGGCCGAATGGGCTATTGACTCGTAGGCCATGAGGGCGAGAGGTCTAATTGTTTTAGTAAAAACCTACTAATCGGTCCAATAAAAGGATGCAAAAAGTTTTGGATTTTGCTTTGAATATATATTTTTTGGTTTTCAAAACTGGCGCTTTTCGCTACTAGAGGTCTATCACTAATAGACCCCTAGTAGCTCAGCCAATCACAGGGCTCGATTGGTGATAGACCATTAGTAGGTTTTTTCTAATTCACGTTAGTCGTCGATCAACCTCAGCCTCGATTGTGTGTAATATATTCTTTTCTGTAATTTAAGGAATGTACACATTATCAAACAATTGAAACACTTAAAAATTCCACGGGGTTTAGTCAAATTCTAAAGAATAAATTACACACAATCGAGGATGAGGTTGAGCGACAACAACCGTGAAATGGTCTATTAGATCTTGAAGTGTCACACAATGGCTTTGTGTAGAGAGCTTTTTATTGCGACTGCATGAGATACAGGTTATGATACTTTAATACCGGTTTGGGATTCCTGTGGTCTTACCGTGTTCGGCCGCCAACCTTTGGCTAATCCATGAGCAACCATTCTGACTGAGATCCCGGTGATGGAGCCCAAATCATCGCGGTAAGCCATGTAGTTGAAGGTATCAGTGCTGGGAATAATCAATAGGCATTTCATTCATTAGAGGTATCGAAAATACACGAAGTACACTCATTTTTGACCATCAAAAATTGAAATCCAGGTTTGGTTTATTTTAGTTAAAGCGGCAAACATGCAAGGTGGATTCTGTAGGCCTGTTTTTGATTGACGTCCAGCAAAACGCGATATGGATATGTTTGAGCTGGATGAAACAGGCATTGATTCTCGCGGTGCAGCCACATGACTCAGTCAAAATCCCTTGAGATATAAATAAATACAGCCGCCATTTTAGTTGACAAAACAAGATAATTTTTTTTATGAGGAATGCTTTGTATAAACCCCATTAACGTCAGAGCAGCTCAATTTGGAGGGCAAAACAAAAGAATTTCAATCTCCTGAGAATTGGAACCTATTGTTTTGCTCTCCAAATTGAGCTGCATTCCGACGTGCTGCAACGGGTCTATAGTCAACCAACATGACGGCTATGACGTAACATGCGCCCCAATTAAGAATAGCAGCCAATGTATACACAACAATATCATTTGTAAAGCCTTCATATAACACAGGTCTCGATGTAGGGATCATTTTACATGACGGTAAAAGAGACAAAAAATTATGTTATGTCCTACTTCTAAAGTCGTTGCGCCTCCTGCGCTTCTGGAAGGCTTCGTAAATTCGAATACTTACGATCCTGCTTCGAACATCCGTGAAAAGGATGATGTATCCGTAGAAAGGTCGAGTTCAAATTCTGTAGATGTTTGGGCGCTTCCATGAAGAGTCAGGTAGATGTAGCAGTCGGTGCCAGACCACAATGATGAGGAAGTGACCACCTGGACGGTATAGTACTTGTCTGTATTATATCAGCAAATGTAAAAAATAAATAAATGGGAATTAACAGTGGATTCCACAGAGTGGCTCTTCTTTCACTGGATTCCAATTGGAATTTAGAAGTTAATTTTTGCGGAGGAAGGAAAAGCAGAGAAAAATCCGCGAAGCTGAGGAGAGACCCAACAAGCAAGTTGATATGGAATTCGGGGCTCAAAATAATGGTCGGTCAACGGACAATGTCCAGCTACAACTGGAACTTGTCTGGTCAAATCTTTGCCTTCCAGTCATTTTGACCAGTCACGTTGAGCCAGAATGAGGTAAAACAGAGCTAAAACTAATTTAGCCAGTCATCATGACTGGCAACTGACCGACCCTCATTTTAGGCCCTGTATATGAAGTATACTGATGAGGAATTCAAGTGGGCCAGTGAGTTGAGTGTTGATTGCATAGAATATTGAATATAATGCTAAAGGTGTGAGTGAAAGTGCATGCATGGCCCAAATTGGAAACCATATACTGCTTTTCTTCTTGACTGAAAATGAAAGGAACAATTAAAGCCGCAAGCAGGTTATGTTCTTACTTACAGGTTGGCTTTTCACAGCTGTACAATGTGTTAACTCTTTCGTAGTCCAGTAAGGAGAGTCTGGTGTCACCGTTCCCCAGGTGGGAGCAGTATGAAGATGTGATGGTCTGTTGTCCAAAGCCTGCAGCAAATGTAGAGGATTTGTATTGGAGAATAGAGTCGCAGTCGTACGGAAGTCCCTGGTCCACGCTATCACTTTCTATAGCAAAATTGGGCAAAAACGCTAAAAGAAAAAAATAACCTAATATGCTTAGAGTATGGAGTATAAACCTGCACCCTTATCAATCCCCAGACTAGCAATCTTACATGAGCAGAGTTAAAAGATTGTTGGATCCCCCCTGTGCTTCTAAAAAACAAAAGAAGGTTTAAACAAAACAAGGTGAGAAATTCGGGATAAAATCGCATGCGCACTGATAACGATTCTTAAACTGTGAACTGACTTATTGCTCTTGTAAAACAAGGACAATTTTTATATTAAATATTTTTCATTTATTTAATACGTCAAGATAAGATTCTCAGCCTTTGCTCTGAAATTAGTTGGTGGACTATGCTCACCAGGCTTGATTCTGTCCGTGTGAACGGTGATGTAGCTGTCTCTATCCGAGCGGCACTGCTCGTGAATAAAGCTAAGAACATGCATCATCTCATGCAGAACTTTGCCCTTCTTTGCAGCACAGCCACTTGTCAGATTACTCGTCTGCATACCATCGCCCTGGTAGCCGACTGAAGTTTCGCATCTTACAAAAACAAAGTCGGACAGATCGATAGCAGTTAAGTTTTCTGATCAATTAATACAATTAGTTTTGGAGATGGCTGTAAGGATTATATAAATATGTAGAGGATATTACACGGTGGTGAGAAGATATGAAGTTTATCTTCAAGGGGAAAATATTTCACGAGAGCTAGCTAGGGCAGCGAACGTGTGAAATATTTTTCAAAACGTGAAAATAAACTTTATATCTTCTCGCCAACGTGTAATTTTCTTTTTATTATGTAGACACATCCCGGAAAAAAAAACCCGACACTTGGCGTCCATTTTGACTGCGTGAGAAAAGATAGGATGTGACGTCATCGATATTTACACGTGTGAGGATATGGAAAATATGTCACTGAGGTCCCGGATGTAGTTCGTATAGGAAAAATACGAGTTGCGTATTTCTCAGTAAAACACTAGTGTCTATAATATATATGTTATATATATATATATATATATATATATATATATATATATTTATAAAATATTTGAGATACTACGCGCGCTCTGATTGGCTGACTACCGTGTTTATATCAGAGGACAGAGACACGCTCAGCCTTTTGAGGGGAAAAAAAACCCGAAAAATCACGGAAGAAAATGATTTGAATGTTAAAGTAGAACCGTAATTTTGTTTCGAAGACTTTAATTTCCTAGGAAACAATTCATTAAACCAAAAATAAGTGACAGTGCAAAATAACTATGAAAAAGTAAGATTTTCTCAGCTATCAGAGGGAGAAATCCACTGCAATCTCAGCTAAATACCAAGCTAAGTGGACATTGTGCATTTTTGAAAGCAAATACTGTGCTATTATGATAAAATAATAAATTTAAACCTATGTTTTATTCATGAAAGCCTTGATTTTTATTTATATTAAACGGCGTTTGGCGTAAAAGTCATAATTACGAAAAGTTAAAACTCGGCGTAATACGAAACAACCACCATCAGTTTCAAAAACAACAACAACAAGATATATTTAAAAAAGTCATTTTTAAAAGAACTTATGGTGATTTTTAACAGCTTAGCGAAAAGAAAACGGTATTCTGACTGAGTTTTACTTAATGAATGACGAATTTTACGGCAAAGCTAAAACAAGGAAGCAAGGAATCTTTGCTGCTAAAAATTCACTACTGCATTGAAAAATCTCAATAATCCCCCGTAAAACAGATGTATTCAGATAAATTCAAATCCATTTTTTAGTTTATCGAATCAGATGTTAAATGCAGCGATCAGGAGCATCAAGGACTGAGAAAAGAAGAAAATGTAAAGCACAAAAATCCTATGAATTTACCAACCTGAAAAAATTCGTCTCCAAACAATTCACAAGGCCTTACTATCAGAAATGTGTGGCTTATGTCACTCTTTACTGTCGTAGACGAAGTAGAAAAAGACAGCGAGAGCTCAGAAAAGAAAGCTTTTTCCCAGTTTTTCTTCTAAGCTTTTTAAATTCTTGTAAAATAAATAAACTTACAGTCCTTGTAGCTTGTGAACATCAGCCAAAGCGTACACCACGAGCTGAAAGATTTCCTGTTCAAACCTTACCTCATCTGTTTAATCTTATAAAAACACGTCTTCAATTCATTTTCAGTACATCTTCGACTTTACAGTAGTTTCATTAACATTTCAGAACATTTCTCGCCGTGATTTTGAAAGAGTTTTCAATGATTTTGCCTCGTTAAATTCCATTTCTGTACTAAGGAATTTGGTTGCTGTCAATGAAACTTTTGTCATGCGTACAAGCCTTGTTTTTGATACTAAGTTGGGAGAATTTCAATTTCATCAGCTTATTGTCGTAAAATAGTTCAAAATATTTTATAAAAGCAATATAAAACGTCCGCTTGTGTCTATATACTGTGATATAAACACGCTGGGAGCTGTAGAGCACTCGAGAAGTCAAAGAAACACTCGGCTGCGCCTCGTGTTTCTCTACGACTTCTCTCTTGCTCTACAGCTCCCAGCGTGTTTATATCACAGTATATAGACACGCGCGCCGTTTTATATTCCTTAAATATATATATATATATTTAGGGATAGATATACCATAAGTAGGTTTATAGGATAGGATTAAATGGAATGGAATGGAAGGAAAGGATGGATGAAAGAATGAGATTGGGTGGATAGGTGATGGATCGAATGAATGAATTTTATGGGAAAGGGTTAATGGATAGAATAACATTGGATGGCATGTATGGATCGACCATCTCAGTGGGATGCATAGATGAATGAATGGATGGGATGAGATTGAATGTGATCCCCGAAACTAGTTAGAAAAGAAAGAAAGAAAGAAAATAAAAGAAAAAGAAATAAGAATATCGATCTTGTATTACTTGACGCCACTCTGAAACTGAATGTAGTTGGCTTGACTTGAACGCGGTACAAACCGAACACACGTCTTCGCGTCGAAAACTGCTATGGCCCTTGCCAAAACTTTACTGTCAACTCCTGAAATATCCAAGTAAATCACAATAAATAAACTTAATCAAGAGGAAAGTAGACCTGTAAAAGCCCAACCTAACGTTGTTTGGCTTGGCTTGATAATGATATTTCAGTTATCGCTCAAACATTTATGGCTTCATCGGCCTATTCCTTAGCCTTCTTCGCAGACGCTCTTAGGGTCGTCACGTCGTCACGCAACGTTTCTCGTGGCGTGACGACCCTAAGAGCCTCTGCGTAGGAGGCTACCTATTCCTGTGAGCTTCTGATTCATGAGTCATGACAGAATCAATGCAAAAACCAAGCAGTTCTTGAAAAGTATCGATCGTGAAAAGAAGGGAATTTAGGGACGGACCATTAGATCATTGATAATTTTTTTGTCTCAACTCCTGCTCGTTATTATTTTTTTTTAACATCATGACCTTGCACGATATTCAAAAAAATACTAGTATGGAATGGTTGATATTAATAATCATACAGAGACTGATTCAGTACTGATTATTCAATCAAGGATGGCTTTTGGGCAAAATTGAAAGCCTAATTTAATGGTTAACAAAATAAAGTCTTTAAAATCCCAGACCTTGATATAATTGACATTATTGAGTTGTAATTTGTATATTAACATGCAAAAAAGTACAGCCTCAGTTTCCATACCAGAAGTAGTATATGGTATTTCTACTGTGTCTCCACTCTTCGGCCAAGCAGAATCGTCGTAAGGACGACGCTTCATGATCACTGTATCATCTTCCTCGTATCCAGCCTTCTCGTCCATTACCAAACCTGATTGAAAATGAAATGAGTCAGAGGCTGAGGTCGTCCGTCGTTAATGTTGTCAAGGATGGCTTTTGGGCAAAATTTAAAGCCTTATGAACTGAAAAAGTCTTTAAAATGTCAGGCTCTAAGATAAATATAAACATAATAATTGATATCGCACTGTAATTTGTGTATTAACATGGAAAAACATTTAACATTCAAAATAATCTATTTAACATGTTCTTTAGATAACCACTGAACTGAAAGAGATTGATATCTACTCCTATTTCAGGGTTTGAAAACTGAGCATAAGCGTCAGAGTGAGTTCTGTTCTAATTTATCGTATTCTGATGGTTTGCGGTTATGCATTGTCAGGGATCGCGCGGAGCGTAATTTTGGATGTGAGGATCTCGAGGCTAACGAGCACTAAAGGCGGGAGGACCTAAGGGGTTTGCGGGAATTCCCTCCTCACCCCCCCCCCCCCCCCAATGAAATTTCGACATTGAGATCCTCGGAAACGGCGATTTCCAGTATTTTAAGGGACATTCGGAACATATTTATTGCATTGTATAAAACTCGTCCCATTAACCTTGACCTGCGTCAGCTCGATTTTTTTTCGCACAAAAGATTGAAGAAGGTTGCTCGGGATTTGCTTTGGGATTTACGATCCCCCCCCCCCCCTCCCCACGCCTCCCCCCGCATCACTTATCTAATGGCCCCTCCCTTATTGTGCAGATGTTGATCTCTCAAAGTGTGTCTGCGTTTTGTTTTTCATCCCTCCATTATTGTTTTATCGTAGACTGTATCTGTAAACTATGTAAATTTACCTTTGAAATTCAATAGAAAACTAATGGAGCTATGAAAAGCAAAACGTTTTGCAGACACACTAGCTTAATTCCCGTTGAGATATCAACATCTGCACAATATAAAGATGCGATAAACATTTATAGAGACCACGTGATCAAGAAAAAGTACGCTGTTTCTTTAAAACTGTTAAAACGAAATACTTTTTTTCAATGACTAACAGATATGCAATCCTTGTTAAAAAAAAGTTTCAGAAAATGTATACTTTGTTGGGATTTCATTGAATATTAAGCGCGCTACGCAAACTTATTACAGTGCGATTCGACACTGAATCGTGGGCACCCAGAAATATTTCAGAAGTCGTTTATTGTTCGTTGAACAATCAGAAACTAGTTTCTAACTCCAAGAAGTTTATCTGACTACAAATCAGTCGAATTTCTCGCAGTTAAAAAATTGTTTAAGATTGCTCAACGACAGATACACTATTTCTGAAATATTTCCGGTGCCCACGGTTTTTAGATTCGCACTGCTTGAACTACTCGCCGTAAAACACAAAACAATTATCTCAGCCTTACCTTTTGTCATGGCTGGAAAAGCCTTCACAATACTCAAAACTGCTAGAAGCAGAGTCAAACCAAGAAGCCAACGCATCGTTATCAACAGTCACCTTGTGCAACACGGCTCCAAAATGAATGCCCATGGATGCTCTTAAAATTGTCTTTTAGAATAATGGAAATTATAGCTCATTCTCAGCTCAGCTGTGTACTAGTCCGATTTTCGTGAAGATGTCTTAATTTTCTATTATCTAGACACTGGAAGCCGTTCGTTAAAAAAAACTAGCGCAGTAATAATTTTCACACATTTGCAGAAGCCATTTCGCGCTAACTTGTGTGTATCACTTCGGGCCAATTGTATTTTTTCTTTTGAAATTTTGACTGCGGGAGGATGAGTCAAGCTCCACTGATGAGGGTTTGGAAATGTGGAGAAAAAACAGATGTTAAAGATTCTCGACTCCAACGGCTTCTCTGGAGATGGTAGCAAAGGCACAGCAAGCTTGCTACAATGCACCTCTTTACCTTGGGCGTAATGTTTTCCCATTCCAGACCACATGTCATTCCCTAGAGTATCATTTCTTTGTTTAACGTTTGCGCCTGAGAAGACACATGAATATGGATACAACTCAAACAAAGATTCTTATTCACAAGAGAAAGACTCGTGGACGTCTGAAATGGGTAAACATTATGCTCAAGCTAAAGAGATCTAATCCCAGTGGATCTCAGGGCAAGTCCTTTTGAAACTGCCTCGCTGCTGAATTCTTTACAATTTATTTTCTATTTTGAAAAAAAAACAAAACTCTTTTGTGTTGTTTTCATGGTTCTAAAAAGTGTTAGAAAATTTTGTTCCAAGCCTTACTGCATGTAGCCGATAATTATATAAGGGACCGTTTGGTACGTACGTACGCTCGCTGTTCCAGGGTTCAGTTAATCTCATCCTATTTTAATCCATCAATGGCTTTTCAGTCCCTGAGAACAAAGGGGGGAGGGGGTGGGAGTGGGGGTGGGGTGGGGTTAATAAAATCGAGATTCATAACATATATAGAGTAAGTATAGAATAGAATAGAATATGATATAATATAATGTAGAATCGAAATATTGTAGTTTTCGATGGATTTTATTTTATAATAGAGTATAAGTAGCTCTGTATTAGTAATGGGCCTCTCCTGAACTCGCTTTCGTCGTGTTTCTTGTCCTGCCAGCCTTGGTCAGGGGTCATTGTTTTTCGGTTCTAGACGTTTATGCGGGTTCAGGGAAGGCCTATTACCTTCTCTTTTATTCATTTTACTTTTATTTTATTGGGTTTAATATGGGCTTTTAATGTGTTCTTAGATAGGTGTCCCCAATTAGTTTACTATTATGTAAGCTAGATTTTACTGACACAGAAATAAAGTCTATTATTATTATTATTATTATTATTGTATAGATTATTCCTAAAACCTCTATATCTATTCCTTAAATTATTCCTTATCTGAGCTATTTTAGCTGTTTTCCTTACCTAACAATGCTCTTAAGAGTGAAACACGACTGCCATGTTATAGATAACAATTGTTGAAATTGCTCTGCAGCATAATGGCCATGATTTTGGAGATTACTTCAGGCTGGCCTTACACGTGTACAGGTAACGGACGAATTTTTAATCGTTCAAAAATTTGACTATTAAATAACATTTACACGGAACCTTCTCTTTCATTTGCCCGGCTATGCGTTTGAATTCTTGTCCGGATAGTACAATGAGTTCTGTGTAAACGGAACGCCTAAGCGTACAAATTTTTGAGTCAAAAATTCGTCTGGTACCATGATGTACTGAGGACAGCCTCGGTTTGTGAGCTGTTTTACTTATACGAAAAAAAACATTTTCTTCACTAATACACTAAATAATAAGTAAAGTTGATATGGAAATGCTATGCAAAGGAGATATTTAGTTAAAGGAGATAGTTAGCTCTGTTATAAATAAAGGTATCAAAGAAGATTAATTTCTATGGTTACTTCGTGTTCTCCATCAAAGGAATGTTAAACAGTTTCATCTAGAAAATATATGATTTTAGTCTTAAATATAGATTGAAATTAAGATAAGATCCATGCTATTATTGCATTGATTAATATATTGTTTAAAAACAATCTTTCAGAAACTGAATATAACGAAGAAAAAGAGTAAAAAAGAGTAAGAGAAGCAATGAGAAATATTAATATTGTGTTGTGGGACAGAAACCTCTAGCGCGATGAATCATGGTCTAGATAACCAATAAGGGCCAAGATTCGTAATAATAACTGACGTACTGCTCTGAATAGGACCTTTCTGAGAAGATATATTGCTGTGATAAAAACAGTGATTTGTTGGACAATATAATATGCCTTTAGCTTCTTGTGATAATTTTTTTGTGTGCAAAATGCTGGTTAGTTTGGACAAGACGCCATCTTTTATCGATCCTTTACCTTCAAACTTATTAAGTGAAAAAAAATCATTACATTTATTAAAATGTAACAATTGTCGGTTTTTTCTTTGGTTTCCATGGTAATTCAATTTGAAACAATTTTGCAATTCTTCTTGGAGTAAATAGATACTCAAGAAGAATACTCCAAAATATATTTATTATTTTTTTAGCTATATTTGCCTTTTTTTTGGACCATGCAGAGTCGTTCTAAACAGAGATTTCATTAGAATTGAATTACAACTTTGAAGCCCGTGAGAAAATTTCAAAACCACGCGGGTAAAAAGATATTAAGGTAATACTAAGATCCTGTTTAGGATGAAAGCAAGTTCACGAAAATAACAGCAAAACACGGTCGTAAAACTCCAGGAAAACGAAACAATTTAATGATTCCACCTTGGTGGTAAATTTTACGATATCATTTCTTAATCTTTGAAAAGATAGGACTTTAAAAAACTCCGTCTTATCAGAACACAATGGATTGATCTCAAATCGCTTGATTATGAGCATAGAATGCTGTGTGTTTGGTTTTCTAATGAGCTCGTTTTATTTCGGGTACCTTTTCCTCATGTTTTTTTATACATGTTAATGACACAGCAGAAAAAGATTCAACCAACTTCAAAATCTAGAAAATTTGAAGATTTCTCAGCTTACGAGGATACAAATAGGCACAAAAACCTAAGTTGGTCTTTACGAGTTTATAAAACATTTGTCAGTTACACAAAAACTTTGAATTCGTCGGCGTGCATGCTCAAAATTGCACCTTTGAACCATTAATATTTTCCTAAATAAATTAAAAGGGGTCGTTTCAATACCGACAAATCGTTAATAAAAAAAACTGCTTATTAAATATATCGGGAACATGCAGTTTTCAACTAATTTTTCGGTGCAATGTTGAAGATTGTGTTAAGAGTTTAGAGTCAAAAACTGTAACACTGAGGATAGAATAATGTGTTAGGATATTTTAAAGAAAACAGCTTATCCGACTCACACGATATAACGATTTACACCTAGTAATTATATTTCGTACAATTCAGAAGAAATCCCGGCGTCAAAATTCATCAATCATCCTCCCACTACGGTTAAAATTTCAAAAGGAAAAACGCAGTTGAACCGAAGTGATACACACAAGTTACCGCGAAATGGCTTCTGCAAATGTGGGAAAATTACTTCGCTAGTTTTTTTAATGAACGGCTTTACAGTGTCTAGATAAGAGACAATTAAGATATATTCACGCAAATCCGACTAGTACACAGCTGAGCTGAGAATGATTTATAATTCAATTATTCTTAAAGACAATTTTTAAGAGCATTCATGAGAGTATAAAAAGCACGAACGAAGGTTACTTTTTCAAACGTGTTAAAGCTGTTGCACCAGGTGTCTGTTCATGACGATGCGTTGGCTTCTTTCTTTGACTCTGCTTCTAGCAGTCCTGAGTATTGTGAAGGCTTTTCCATCCACAAAAAATGGTAAGGCTAAGGTTCCTTTTATCTTTTTTTGTGTTTTACGGTCGTAGTTCAAACTCGTTTTAGTATGTTTAGTTTAATTTGTCATAAGTATAAGGTTTTCTGCCGAATAGTGGCCATGTTAACTTGACCTTGCTAGTCTAAAAACCGTTTTTCGTCTATTTTTGTATATTTTTCTTTCATTTCTGTTAACGTATCCGTTCTATTTTCTTTCCATACTTCTTCTTCCGTCTTCTTCTTCTTCTTCTTCTTCTTCTTCTTGTAACCTCTCATCTCTACTCTACTACTGATCATAGTCCTTGCCTTTCGCTACATGTGTCTATCTTCTTTTCTCTGCTTTCAATCTCTGTCCCTAGCTATCTCATCTCTGTCTCTATCAGTCTTGGTTCCTCTCTCTAGAGCTGGACGTGTCCTTTCTCCCCACCCCTAGCCTCTTGTAGACAGTGAACATTAAACAGGGCCACAGTTACTAAAATACTAAGCTGAGTCAAATTTTACCAGGTCCTCCTCGAATCGTGGAGGAAGACACCGACGATTCACTTGGTCCAGTACCCAACGGTCCAGCACCTCTCAAACAAGATGACGGTCCCCACCAGAAACACGGTACTTGAAAATATTCCACTTGACATATATATACCTTGCAGCCTTAGGGGGAGAGGGGACGGTAGTTTTGTTTACCAGGGATACGGAGCTAGTTCGTAATGGCTTGAATGACTCAAGTTCATCTTCAAAGACATTAAAGTGTATATCAGGGTTCGTTGTTTTTCGTTTTATACGAAGGATCTCATCCTCTGACTCATTTCATTTTCAATCAGGTTTGGTAATGGACGAGAAGTCTGGATACGAGGAAGATGATACAGTGATCATGAAGCGTCGTCCTTACCAGGATGCTGCTTGGCCGAAGAGCGGAGACACAGTGGAAATACCATATACTACTTCTGGTATGGAAAATGCTTTACTATTCCTTTACTATCAACTTAAAATCACAAGTTTTCAATAGAATTCTTTCTGGCTGACAGCACACGGTGGTCAGTGTTTGACCACCATTTGGAGCAGATAATGAGTTTCAATGTCGAAATTTGTCAGCTGATTTTTAAAAGCTTTTCAAATTTACAGCATAAGATTATTTCATTCTTTCATCGGTTCAAAAGAAATGTTTGGTGGTATGCATCGATCTGTCATCATTCAAAAATGACCAGGGGGGGGGGGGGGGGGGGAATGGAGTCATTTGTGGGTGATAACTGAAATATTTTTTAAATGCAAGCGACTAGCCGAACAATTTGTGTTTGGGCTTTGAAATACAAGTCTACTTTCCTCTTTGTGAATTTGTTTATTGTGGTTTGCTTGGATATTTCAGGAGTTGACAGTAACGTTTTGACAAGAGCCATAGCAGTTTTCAACGCGAAGACGTGTGTTCGGTTTGTACCGCGTTCAAGCCAAGCCAACTACATCCGGTTTCAGAGTGGCAGCAGGTAAGGCATGATCTATTTTCTGATTTATTTCTTTTTAATTTGTTATCGGGATCACATTCGATTTATCCCATCTCATCCATCCATCCATCCATCCTATCCTATCCTATCCTATTCATCCCATCTCATCCTTACGTTAATACTATCCCATGTAATTCTATCCATCTATCCAACTACCCATCCCATCCATCCCTCAATTCATCTATTCCAACCCTTCCATCCATATATCCCATGTTATCCTGTCCATCAATCATATTCCACAAGATTCATCCATCTCTTCCAACTCATCTTATCCATCCATCCATCCATCCATCCTATCCCATCCCTAATCCATCCATCCATCAATCCATCCATCCATCCCCTGTCATCCATTCATCCACCTGGCCAGGAGCCCATTACCCGAAGCATACAACTCATGAGATCGACGTTTGAACTAGTTGGACGTAATAAGAAGACTTTAAAACTTATATAACACGTCCTTTATTTTCGTAATTAAAGTTGCAGTTCTTTGGTCGGCTACCAGGCGGAAGGCCAGCAGACATGTGATCTGACAAGCGGCTGTGCTGCAAGGAAGGGCAAAGTTATGCATGAGATGATGCATATTCTTGGCTTTCTTCACGAGCAGTGCCGCCCGGATAGAGACAGCTATATCACCGTTCACACGGATAGAGTCAAGTCTAGTAAGCATATATAGCCCACTAACTCTGAATTCCAGAGCAAAGAGATTCTTACTTGCGTCCTCTCACTCGCTAGTTACAAGTGGTTGACCTGAAACAAACAACCCGGCTCTGGGCTGACCAAAGTCAGGACATGGGTAACTCACAGATCGAACCCTAAAACAACCTCTGGGCTGATCTAAGTCAGGGCACAGCTAACTCACAGATCGAACCCTAAAACAACCTCTGGGCTGATCTAAGTCAGGGCACAGCTAACTCACAGATCAAACCCTGAAACAACCTCTGGGCTGATCTAAGTCAGGGCACAGCTAACTCACAGATCAAACCCTGAAACAACCTCTGGGCTGATCTAAGTCAGGGCACAGCTAACTCACAGATCAAACCCTGAAACAACCTCTGGGCTGATCTAAGTCAGGGCACAGCTAACTCACGAATCTAGTAATTTAAATTTAGCGAGTGGGTGGATATGCATGCGCATTTTAGAAGTGGAAAAGGCTATATTCATACTATTTACTACTATAAAACCCTTTTATAAATCGCTTAATTTTTAAGTATAATATAGCTTTCTAGTTTTAATATTGTATTTATATCCTTTGTGTCACGTTTTATCTGTTTATTATTTCATTTAACTTAAGATATGTTTTTTAACATTTGATCAATAAAGATTATTATTATTACTATTATTATAAAAGTATCGGGCTCTTTTGTCTCTTTTAGTGGCTTTGCCCAGTTTTGAAATAGTAACTGACAGCGTGGACCAGGGACTTCCGTACGACTGCGACTCCATTCTCCACTACAAATCCACTGCATTTGCTGCAACCAGTGGACAAAAGACCATAACATCTTCACAATGCTCCCACCTGGGGAACGATGACACCAGACTCTCCTTACTGGACTACAAAAGAGTTAACAAATTGTACAGCTGTGGAAAGCCTACTTGTAAGTATATCCTATAGCTAGTCGGTGTCCAAAGAACGGCAATGGTGGCAGAGGATAGGGCTTCAAACTATACGCGCCTCCTTGACTTTACTGTAGAATTTTTGGGACCTTATTCAAGCACCGCTGCGGGGAAGGGCTTAGGGACTTAGCCTCTCCACGTTTTTAGCCAAAAAATTCTGTTATAAGTAGCTAATGCTTTGAAATGACTTTAATGCAATAAAAATGTTGTAATTGTCTCTCAGAACTGCGGCACTGGAAATTGCATTTCCAAGAGCCTCAATTTCCACATTTTCAGGGAGTTGACCAAATTGCACATTGCTGCACATTGAGCTGCTCCTGAATTTGGAGGCCACAGCAATAGGTTCCAAAGCCCAGGAGCTTGAAATTCGTTTATCTTGTCCTCCAAATTTAGCTGCTTTGACTTCACGCGAAAGAAGTCTTAGTATTGATATCAGTAATTAAATATTCTTTCAAAACTTATCATGATTACGTCTCAGTGTCACGATGAGGAGAGACCTCTGCCTGTCTCAGTAGTATTAACCCAAGACTATTTTTCTTTGCTACAGACAAGTACTATACCGTCCGAGTGGTCACTGACTCATCTTGGTATACTGGCACCGACTGCTTCATCTACCTGACTCTTCATGGAAGCTCCCAAACATCTACAGAATTTGAACTTGACCTTTCCACGGATTCATCAGCGAATCTTTTTGAGTCCGGATCGTAAGTAGTTGTTAGAGTATAGCATCGAGATTTTAGCGAAACAAATAGACCCCTTGAATACAATTGCAGCACGCTGGAATGCAGCTCAATTAGGAGTACAAAACAATAGGTTCCAATTCTCAGGAGATTAAAATTATTTTCATTAATGCTTAGGGACGACACATTCAAGTACATGGCTTACCGAAATGACTTGGGAAATATTGAAGGGATGTCTCTTCGAATGGTTAGCAATGGCAATGGGCCAGCCTGGTGGCCAACTTCGGTAGGAAATAAATATATTATCATTCGATCAGACGGCCGACCGACTGACCGAATAATTGACCGACTATTCTACTCAATCACCCATTTACCAACCTAACTATCTATCAACCTAGCAATATATACACCAACCCCGCGAACTATCTACCTTTCTACCATCTACCTACCTACCTACCTACCTACCTACCCACCCACCTACCTACCTATCTACCCACCTACCTATACCTACCTATCTACCTACCTAACTACCTACCTACCTATACCTACCTACCTACCTACCTATCTACCTACCTACCTACCTACCTATACCTACCTACCTACCTACCTATCTACCCACCTACCTATACCTACCTACCTACCTACCTATCTACCTACCTACCTACCTACCTATACCTACCTACCTACCTATCTACTAACCAATCTACCCGGCCTACCACGTACCTATTATCAACCCAGCTAGCTATCAACCTACTTAGTACGTACTACAGCCTAAGCCTAGCTCCCACCCGCCACCTCCCTACCTCTCTATCTATCAATCTACCAAACTACCGGCCTATCACCTATGAACCTAGCTACCCACCCATCACCTCTATACCTACCTATTGACTACCTACTAGCCGACCAGCCAATCAAACAAGCAGCCTGTCAATTGACCAACCAACTAACCAACAATTCATATAAACGACTTACCAATCTACCTACCCGCCAAACTAAAGTCAAAAGCGCTCTCTCTTGTCTTGCTTACTTGCAAAATATTATTACTAAAAAAAAATCATCTTTTTAATGTGTACAGTTTACTGTCACCGATCCAGCATCCGGGACATCTGTGACGTTCACCAACAACCAATGGCTATCCCCTTCATCAACCTATGGAAAGAGCAGCTTCCCGGCTCAGTAAACAGTCCATAGTGAATTACATAACCACGGGCCTTCTGTTTCTGACGATGACTTCTCCTCATCGTCTTGAACAGATCAAAGAAGCAACAGAACTCAAGAAACAGGAAATGTCATAAAAATGTAGATTAGCAGTAGAGAGTACAAGTAGTGGCTTGGTGTTCATTGTCATTGGAAGTAGAGCAGGATTCGTGTGGGATTTCAACAAGGAAACAGCTGATAATAATTTGCCTGTTATCCCTTACTCCTACAGTTCAACAATCTCATTCCTTATCCCTCAATTTTGCATGTTATCCCTTATCCCTAAACTATGTTACCTGTTACACTTTGTCACTAAAAACACTAACAAATATAGCCTCGTTTCATACGAAATCTGATCTATGATTTCCACATTGTAATGTAGTGAGTAGATGAGTAATAAAATTCAGCTGGCACTGAACGTTGTCAAAGTTCTGGGGTTACGATCGGGTTCTCCTGGGTGTTTACCATTTACGAAAAAAATCTGGACATTTCGGTTGAGATAACCGTTTTTTAGTTCCTTCAAATGGAAAGCAAATATCTCGAATGGAAAAAGCCTGCTTGGGATTCGAGTTTTCTATTTACAGCGAAATTCCCAGCGCCCTACCCAGGGCTTGGTCATTGGCTCTGATTGATGAAGTCTGGAACTGGTGTATATGAAACTGCATAGAATGTGCAAACGGGCCGTCCATTCGGAAATTCGGACCGTGAAAGGAGAGCTATATTTTCAAACGATCCGAAAATTCCGTGAATTTTCCAGTTGCTCGAACCAAAATAGACTTGCTTCAAGTCGTCCACTCTCTTTTCCTCTCCCTGTTCATGGATGTAAAGAAAATTTGGCGAGCGCGAAACGCGAGCGTATTACGAGCGACGAAGTCGCAAGTGGACGACTTGTTTCCCTTGCAGGGATTCGATTTCCGTTTCGCGCCAAAAATGTCGCCAATCTCGGTTGATTGTCAGCTGTTTGATATAATTTATTCGAAAAACCCGTCAGTAAATTTGGCGCGAAGCAGAGATAAAAAGTCCTCAGTCCCGCCAGCAAAAGAAAAAAGAAAAAAGAAAGGGACAGAGGACTTTTGGAAAGTCTAGAACCAAAATAGCGTTTAGCATATCCGTACCTCCCAATCGAAATTCCCGAATTTTTTTCTAGTGAATGATAAACAAAATAGGTTTCAACGGACGTCTTCGAATCGGCGAGAGCGGAGGAGAAGCAGCGAAGGCTCATAGAATTATTACCCGGACTAAATAAAGCCTGTTTCAACAGGTTCATAAACATTTGATTGGGTGAGTGACCATTTTTACAGTTATAGACAAATCAATATTTAATCGGAAAAATTCAATAAAACAACGACTACTACCTGCCGAATAACGTATTCACAGGACAGACTCGAGTCGTAAAGAGAAGACCAAGGCTGTCAGTTTTTTTAAGTGTCTAGTTTTACAGACTAGGACCCTGGTTCTGTTTAGTGATGCTTGTGGTGTTCATTCTCGTCGCCTCGTGCCTATACTACGGTGGGTTTTAAGCTTTAATTGTTCTTATTATCAACGGTTGCCCTTTATGCCCTTTCTACTGGTAGTACGAGTATTGTGTAAAGTAGGTTTCTACGTTAGGATCAGGCCCGTCGCTAGGACCATGAAAGGGGTGTTCGTTTTTCTGCCCATTTCAGTTATTGCATTCAGCTTTTCTCGCAGAAATTTGTGATTAGAAGAGGTAAGGAGGGGAGGGGGGTTTGTTCGAGCCATCGAACCATAGTGCCTAGAGCACTAGCATAATTCTCTCTTTTGTAAGATCGGCAAGATCGATCTTTCAGGTCAAGATAGTCCAACTTGAAAACGCAAGGAAACTGTCATTCACATTCCTAGGATTCCCATATTCGTAGTTTTAAATTTTGATAGAACCATTTAACCGAAACAACAACTCGGTTAAAAAAAATTTAACCAAAAATAGAAAAAGAAAAAAGTCACAAAATGCATGGAAAAGTAATAAAAAAATGGCACGTATTATGGTGTTGTATTTGAATGACACCTTGAGAAAGATCAACTAAAAACCACTTGAACGCTAATTCGTAGAAGAATAATATTGCTTATTCGTGTTTTCATAGTTTGTTTTGTTGTTTTTGCTTGTTTTTATAATATAACACCATCGGCTGTCAAATAAACAACTGTTCTTACAACAGGTTTATGTCAATACGTGATTTCCTTGACATGTTCACCTTAACGGGTCGTTAAAGCACCTTGCAAGCAAGCCAAAACAGGGCACTTCGGTAGTGGAATGATGAAAGGAATTTCCACTAAATAAACAAAGGAAGGCCGGAAAGGAAGGAAAAAAAGACAGAGAGAAAAAACTATGGACAGAGAAAGAGAGAGATGACAACAAAGAGAAAAAGAAAATTATATAGGAGAGAAAAAAATAATAAGAAAAGCAAAGCAAAGGATTCAAGAAAACAAAAGATTGAAAAAAAGAAAAGAAAACAAAAGCCAACGTTGTACATTGTAGCAGGATATTTAAACTATGCCACCTGCAATCCGACTTTAAGCTATTCTTGTCATTTTCTAGTATGACTGAGTGGTCACATGAAAGACGTTTTCCAAGACATTTCATATAAGAAAAATACAAATTTTAAAGACGAAAAACTAAGACGTTTGTAATTATAAATACCATCTACTGTCTTTTATTCCCCCACTGTACTCTGAAGATGACTTCCGCTCAGGTTGTCGAAAGGTCAGTCTCTACCAACAACAGTCTTTCTCAAGACTACACTCACCCGGACGATCACATTACTCACTCAACTATAATTATAAACTTTGAATCTTCATTGCCCCGCGGTCAGTCTACTGGACTTCCACTAACATTTCCTTTCAGTCCTAATAATCTTTGGTCGTGTTTGTTTAGACGTTGCTCGTTGCCATGCGCCCATGTTTGATGGCACGGACAAAACAATGCCAAAAAACCTGAAAGACAACACCATAACGGATCGAATACAAGAAAACAATATGGGTAAGCAAAACCACTTTGTATATCTATTATAAAGAATCCTAACTCTCTTTTTTGAAGCTATTCCCAAGAAAATTTGATACCGAACATGGCCGCCATGTTGGGTCATGATCGGCTACCAGAAACAACCAATGGACAAATTCAAGATGGCGACTATGACATCACTTGAATAATAAGAAATTATCGCTGTTTTGTCACGTGATAGAAGTGAAAGCCGACAAGACCATGTCGTTATTTGAGGGAGACATTGAGCTGACGTCAGAAGACAAGGCTCACGTGGACACGTCTCAGACAGGCAACGCAGAGAAAGCTGACGTGGATGTCAATGAAGTTACAAGTAAACGAAAAGCTATCAGATCAAGAAAGAAAATATGGCCTTCTAGAACCATCCCGATACAACTTACTAAAGAGTTAGGTAATTATGGGATGAAAAGCGAATTTCGAATGAGTGGGAATGAGAGAAAGAGACTATTCACTATTTTCCATAGATCGATTCACTGTAGAGACAAAGCACTTAATCGAGGCTTCAAGGTCAATTCGAAGGATTATTCAATGCGAACCTTGCAGCCTTGACTGAATGCTTTGTGTTTGACCAGTGGATCAGTGAAACTGGTAAATTGAATTTTTTTCAACTATTTCGCATTTCTGATCATGTGGCGATCATTTTGTTTAGTAAAGTACGATTCTTTGAGGAGTTCAATTCTGATCAACAAAAAGTAATACACAAGGGAATGACACGAGAACTGAAACGTGAAAATCGGAAGTTCGACGTTTGAACTGAGCCTTAGACTTTTCGATACTATTTCTCTTCGTATGTTGATAACAGTAAATGTTGTGTATAACTTGTCATTTGATTCTTCAGCACACGCCCGAGCGAACATTCTAGCAGTGTTGAAGGAAATACAAGATCACTCCTGCTTGAAGTTTAGAGACAAAGACGAAAGCGATAGAAACTGGATAAGGATGGTGAAGAAGAAAGGGTGAGTCGATATGATGCTCTCAGTAGACCATTTCTTATTTCTCACTGTAAAAGGGGGTGGGCGTAGTTTGATTGCGATGCTTATACGCTACGCCCAAGGCAAAGAAGTCTATGACGCCATTTCCGAGATAGTTTTCCGGAATTTCTCCCATCCAGCTAAATCACTGACAGGTCAGTTGTTGGGCTTAAGGATAAATGTCACGGGATATCCATGACCATTGAAGACTTTTGTATTCTTTAGTCGAGAAATAAATTCAGAAAAATTAAAAATTGAGTGACGCTTTACAGACACCTCGCTATTATGGACACTTTCTTTGTGACATGAATTTACTCAAATGAATCCTCTTAATACGGACACCCTGTTATTACGGACACTTGTTCATATCTCTCTGTTCTGTGTAGCTTTAGCTTTAAATACCCGTAATAAGGAGCACTGATAGTTTGAGGGGGTAAAGGGTGCACCTTCCAACGCTTTAAACATGAGCCCCTGGCTCGGGAGAATTTGGCAACCACTCCCCGCGTTTCGAAGTAAAATATTGGCTTCACCTTTTTTTTTTAATACGGACTCTTTCGTCTGGTCCTGATTCCCTGGGTGTCTCTATTAACAGGGTTCGTTTACATTTATTCTTTTTTCAGTTGTTGGTCGGAGGTAGGGCGCCAGGGAGGCATGCAGGAACTCTCGATAGGCAATGGATGTAATGATAAAGGGGTCATCCTCCATGAGCTGATGCATGCTCTAGGCTTCTGGCACGAGCAGTCAAGAACAGACAGAGATAAGTTTGTGAACATATTATGGGAGAATATTGAAGATGGTAAGTCGAAGAAGTAGTCTTGCTGAAAGCATAAGCGATGCGCTGTGTCAACTGAACCGCTACTGAGACCTCTTGCAGGTTTCAAGTTCTCACCCTGTGCTCCTATAGGTTCTAATTCCTAAACCAAGGATTTTTTTAGGTTTTCTAGAAAAAACCCTGTAGTATAGAAGTGAGGTTTATTTTTCTTGTGATTTCTTTTGTTTAGGGCAGCAACAGAATTTCAATCGCTACAATGCAGGTCAGATGGACTATGTTGGTGGGATCTATGATTTTGATAGCGCAATGCATTATGGTAACTTGGCTTTCTCGAAGAACAAGAAACCTACAATGATAGCGATCAAGAATCCATCGTTAAAGTTTGGACGGACGAGGTCAACCCTGAGCAAAACGGATATATTGCAACTGAATGCACTCTACGATTGTCAAAGTATGTAAGAAAACTCAGTATATCATAGGTGCCAGGGGCATGGCATGCAAACCTTCAAGTTGATCGAACCCTGGAACAACCTCTGGGCTGATCTAAGTCAGGGCACGGCTAACTCACAGGTTGAGCCCTGAAACAACCTCTGGGCGGATTTAAGTCAGGGCATGGCTAACTCACAGATCGAACCCTGAAACAATCTCTGGGCTGATCTGAGTCATGGTACAGCTAACTCCCAGATCGAACTCTGAAACAACCTCTGGGCTGATCAAACTCTCAAAGTCAGGGCACAGCTTACTCACAGATCGAATTGGAATTTAGAGTGTTAGGATTTGTGGCGCGAGGGAAACCGGAGAACCCGGAGAAAAACCCTTGAATCAAGGGAGAGACCTAACAAACTCTGCTCACATGTTATGCCTAGCCAAGAATCAAACTCGAGACCCCAGGGCAGTGGCGGATCCAGAATGATTTCAAGGGGGTGACTTATACCTAGCAAGGTATTACATAGTGTCTTGTTTGGTCTTATCTTACCCTTTCATCTTATTATATTCATCCCCAAGTGGGGTGACTAGTCACCCAATTCACCACCCCTGGATCCGCCCTTGCAGAGGTGAGAGGGAGTGTACTACTGCTACGTTACCAAGCGATAGTTACTCTGACTTAATTTTGCAGGTAAGGAAGGTGGGTGGAGCTCATGGTCGAACTGGGGACCATGTGATCTTCGTTGCGACAAGGAAAGAGAAAGATTCTGTACCTCGAAGAATCCTCGTGATTGTCCTGGTGTAGATCGGGATGGAATAGAAAAACAAAGGGCACATTGTGACAAGGATGAATGCAATGGTAAGAAACACGTTAAAAGGACGGTAGAGTGACCACTTTTTAACCCTTAGGAATGATTACAAACCACCTATAGTGAACATTATCCAACATGGCTGCCACTTTTATTCCCTTAGGAATGATTTCAAACCACCTATAGTGAACATTCTCCAACATGGCTGCCATTTTTATTCCCTTAGGAATGATTCCGATCTCATCTAATTGCCTCTCGTTAAGCTGTTTTAACTTGAAAGTTGTGACATGTTTAATTTCCGGATCCGACTACTCAAAAATACCGCTAAAATAAAGCGAAAAACGTACTCAATGATTTAACCTCCACCTGAAACAATTAGAACTTTGGACAACAAATCCTGGCATAAAGGACTGAAAAGTAAGAAAAATCTTCATAGCACTGCTTTTCGTTTTGGACCCGGAGGTCGTTTTTCCATTCGATTGGCGTCACACTTCAAAGCTATATAGTGTCTATTTGCAACAATTGGTCACTTCATAAATGTCTTTTTGTTCTAGTGTCTATTCCTGGCCACTGGGGCCGCTGGGCACCATGGGGAGGTTGTAGCCAGACATGTGGTCAAGGTTACCGCATAAGATCGAGAGTTTGTGACAACCCAGTTCCCCGTTTTGGCGGGAAAATCTGCGAGGGAACTCTCGTTCAAGTAAAAGGCTGCAAACTGAAGAATTGTTCAGGTAAGGCTTCAAAGACATCGTTATTTCAAAACAAATCATTTCCTTGAGTATTATTACCTTATTTAATGATAAATATATATATCAAGTTTTAACTATGCTTCTTAACTTACTCTTACTGTTTAGTTAACCATTAAATATTTTCTTTTTTTTCTATCTTCTCCATATTCAAATTCTTAAGAGGCCTGGGAACTTATTTTCCTGTTATCGAGCTGTTTTTTTTTAATTGGTCAAATTTACCAAAAGATTTGTCATTAAAAGTCTATTTGGTTTTAGTAGAATTTTTGAATATAGAGTTTCTCGACTACGTCTCGGTAAATACGTCTCGTTGCCGGGGAAACATCGAAAATTGTTCACGTTCACGTGATACCCTCTCGCCCAATCAGAGTACGAAAAAAATGGACTTTGACAGTTGGTGTATATATATATTTATTATATCCAGTTTGATCTGTGAGTTAGCCATGCCCTGACTTACATCAGCCCAGAGGTTGTTTCAGGGTTCGATCTGTGAGTTAGCCATGCCCTGACTTAGATCAGCCCAGAGGTTGTTTCAGGGTTTGATCTGTGAGTTAGCCATGCCCTGACTTACATCAGCCCAGAGGTTGTTTCAGGGTTCTATCTGTGAGTTAGCCATGCCCTGACTTACATCAGCCCAGAGGTTGTTTCAGGGTTGGACTTGTGAGTCAGCCATGCCCTGACTTACATCAGCCCAGAGGTTGTTTCAGGGTTCTATCTGTGAGTTAGCCATGCCCTGACTTAGATCAGCCCAGAGCTTGTTTCAGGGTTGGACTTGTGAGTCAGTCATTGCCTGACTTGCACCAGCCAGAGGTTGTTTCAGGGTATCAATAATAAAATTTGAAGGTTTTTTGATGAGGCGTTCATTCTTAGGGTAGATTCTTAATTGAAGCTTTTAATAGGCAGGTGCATTTGATTATTCCTGAGTTCATATGTCGGCTTTAAGTGTCTGGTAGGTAATTAATATTTCAGACAAACGAGCCAGGCTTTCAGGCACTGTAGAATGTTTTTACCCGCGCAAACAAAATTTTCTAACGTTTGATCATATTTCTGTAATTAATTGATAATCCGGCAGACGCTTTCTCATTCATTCTCATTGAATCCGTTAAGATGATTCTGGAAAACGGGATTTGCCTATTCCACTGGAGAAAATATGCCGGCCGAAGAAATTAGCCAGTCAGCGGACAATTTATTCGTAGCTCAATGTTTCCAAGTCCAGGTTTTCGTTTCCGTCTATTCACAAAAGCTTTTGCTCGAGAATAAAGAATATAAAACTAATAGGTGCAAAAATTCACCAAATTTTCAAATAATTTTCTTTGTTAGTAAGTTGGTCTTTGAAAAGTTTTTTTTCAGATTATCGAGCGAAATATCTTACAAAAACATAAGCTTATTTATAAAGAAAAACAAGCTCATCATTTTTGCGATTGTGTAATAGTAATAGCTGGAAAAGCCCGATAAATAGCAAATATTTGGTGTGATATGTATTCCTTTTTCATATTTCATTCAACATTAAAATAAATTATCTATAAAAATGTCAAAATATTCATATGATTATGAAACTGGAATCTTGTTTTGACTTCGCGTGAGGTTCGCTGGCCGTCAAATATATTTTTTCAAAGAACCAAGTCTTTTTACTAAGTCTTAGCCTTTTTTCTTGAAATGGGATCAAAAACAAAAATTCAAAGCTTCAAATATCGCTTTTTTGGTTCACAAGTAATGTAGAAAAAGATGATAAAAATCTAGAATGCAGTAAAAACGACAAACTATCCAAGTTTTTCTGACAATGTTTGCCGAACCAAAGTCCTTGGCTTGTCTGAGAGTTTCTCCAGCTAGTTTACACATTTCTTGTCGTTTTTTTAAACGAAATATTAGTTAACATTAATGAATTTACCTTCTATGAAGTGTTTTCTACGGAGCTGAAATATTATTCTTGCAGTATAATCAAGTTTTTCTGGTCTACAGGCCACTTTTTCTCTCACTGAAGTTTCAGTCACGAAACTTCATCGTAAGATTAAGAATCTTCCCTCGCTTTCCCTCGCTAAATCTTCTTTAGCAAGTCGCTAAAGTCGAAAAATTGTTTTTGTTCACTTTAAGACAGACATGACTTCGATTAAACGTATTTTTCGCATTGCAAAAATAAGAAAAAATACTTCTTGATCCATCTTTCAGTACATTATTGCAATTTTTCTGTGCATTTGTGAGTAAGCAAAGCGCGCGGGAACCCTGTGTAAAGTGGTACACGGACGGACGTATGTATGTATGTATGTATGTACGTATGTATGTATGTATGGACAAGGTGATGACGTAATCAAGCCATGAAAAATCAACTCGATGGGTTACCATTTCTTCTTAAGTATGGTGCTCCGCTCGCGCGGGAGCTCCGCTATAATCGACCCTTAATGTGTAATAAACAAATTATTACATGTTAAGAGCTGATATCATTTTTATTCACTCGTTTTCCGTATCATATCGCTCACTCGCTCGCGGACTCGATATGACGGGAAACTCTTGATTAAAAACGATATCAGGCTCTTAACATGTGATAATCTCTATATATTAGACAGTCACCGATATTCACTTCGCCTTCGGTGAATTATAATTGTTAGGTATCAACCCGCATGTATTTTTTAAATCAATTAGTTGACTCTGGTTTGTTTTAAAGTATGTTTTTTCAAGACGTTTCGATCTGGACTCAGATCTTCTTCAGTTATCGTTACAAGTGAATTCGTTATAATATGTATTTTGCTTGGTTTTTCTTTTTTTTTGTTAATAATCGTAAACTATATACATAATTTGGTTACAAAACGACAAACGAGACTCATTCTTGCTATTACAGGTAGCCCAGTAATAAAAAATCAATTAATCTTGCAGATAAAAAACACCGAATTGCCGAAGTCCTGGGACGAAGAAAAAAGAAAATGTAGAAAGAAACGATCTTGCGAAGACTGATCAGCAACCAATCAAACTGAATGGGAATGAACAACTGAGTGAAGATGAAGGAAGGGAAGAATGGAGGAGGGAGGGAGGGAGGGAGGGAGGGAGGGAGAGAAAACATAATTTGTCGGATCCGAATGTCGTTTCCACTTAGATTCAAAATTTGAACCAATAACAAAAACTTTCTTCTATTTCTGTTGCCTTTGGACCGGACATTTGCTGAAGCCAAGATTAAAGTATTGCTCGAGGATAAGCAGGATGAAAAAAATAAAGCTCTGACGAGACTTGGAGTCGCAAAGTGAGGACGAAACCTAAGACGACATTGATAAGAGAGAGACAGAAAGAGAGAAGATAAGAATAAACTAGTGAATGAATCGTACAGAAATTCCTAACTATACTGACGAACATTTACACGTTGTTGACAGAAAAAGAAAAGAGAGACAGACGGAGAGAGAGAGAGAGAGAGAGAGAGAGAGAGAGAGAGAGAGAGAGAGAGAGAGAGAGAGAGAGAGAGAGAGAGAGAGAGAGAGAGAGAGAGAGAGAGAGAGAGAGAGAGAGAGAAATGAAAAGAAAAGTAAAGAATAAACGAGTAAATGAATCGTACAGAAATTCCTAACAGTGTTTTTTTCCACAAGACAAGCTGAGAGAGAAATTAAAGAATAGCAAGGCCAAGGTAGAGAATGACTCATAACACAACAACATAAATCTAATGAAGACAAATAGGAAAACACCGAGGAGAGATGCAATTAAGATATGAAAATGATCATACGACATTAACTTATCACTGTCATCAATAACACAGATTAGGTTCCTTTTATCCTCGTTCAATGGACGAAATAAGAATATATAATACATCTATATATAATCGTACGCGGGAGGTCGTGGAAATGTTCCTTTCATCGGAACCGGCTCGTTTGACTCACTGAATAAGAAATTTTACGAATTAGATGATATCTAAAACAAAAAATTTTATTCCACAGACCTCAACAGTTTTTTCCTAATTAAAGTTCTCAAATATTGTGATGTTTATTTGTCTATATATTTTACGATAAATTGGTTGAAAGTTTTAAGTTTTGGTAGAAAGTTCACAAGACGTGTACGATTTACATATTGGGTCGTGGAAAGTAGTAACTTTGTCAAGGGGTTTCTGACCGGTATATATTTTTGGGAATTTCTTTAGTTTTTCCAGACTTCGAATGATTAGTTGTTGTGACGTGTGTGGAGGGGCAGTAAAGTTTCTAGCACTTTCTAGGAGGGGAGGACAAATATTCAAGCTGAATTTCTTGGGGAGAAGGCTAGTAGACAAATTATGCATGAAGTCCAAACTACATGCAAAGTAGGGAAGTGCAATTATACCTACAAGTCGAATACAAAGGTCTTTCAGCTATTTCTAAATAAGAAACAAAAGGGATCTTACCTATTTTTTTCTAGAAAAAAATGAGTTTTTTTTTTATTGGTGCGAAATAATTCGTAATTTGACAAGGAATGTTTTTTGGAAACATATAATTTTGATATCACCGGAAGTGGACAAATTTAGTTCTATTGTTAGAAAATGTCCTTCAGGAATAGAACTGTCTTCCTGCTTCTTATATTTTAAGAACACATTTTTGACACTGTTTACCAACCAAATTGACGTCTAGTTTTTCTTGCGTCATGCAATCATCTAAATTCAGGAAAGCAATTGCTTCGCTAAAAGAGCACGTACTTTAACTGCAAACAACCAGAAATAGCACACTTGAACTGGAAATGATTTCCCCTTGTTAATGGTACGATGGTTAATGGTGGGTCTTTTGGTGTTCGATTATGGATCGAAAATTGTAGAGTGTTAAGTGAAGAGCTTTTATTAGGCTAGATTAAAGTTATGATTATCGCTGTCGTCAACTACATCATCAGAATCATCTTCACTATCAGCATTAGCATCACCATGAACAAGATCATCATCGCTATCGACACCTTTATCAACATCATCATCAACATTATCATCACCATCTTTATCATCATCATCAACATTATCATCACCATCTTTATCATCATCATCAACATTATCATCACCATCTTTATCATCATCATCAACATTATCATCACCATCTTTATCATCATCATCAACATTATCATCACCATCTTTATCATCATCATCAACATTATCATCACCATCTTTATCATCATCATCAACATTATCATCACCATCTTTATCATCATCATCAACATTATCATCACCATCTTTATCATCATCATCAACATTATCATCACCTTTATCAACATCATCATCAACATTATCATCACCATCTTTATCATCATCATCAACATTATCATCAGCTTTATCACCATCTTTATCAACGTCATCATCAACATTATCATCACCTTTATCAACATCATCATCAACATTATCATCACCTTTATCAACATCATCATCAACATTATCATCACCTTTATCAACATCATCATCAACATTATCATCACCTTTATCAATATCATCATCAACATCATCATCATCACCTTTATCAACATCATCATCAACATCATCATCACCTTTATCATCATCACCATCAACATCATCACCACCACTATCATCACCATCTTTATCAACATCATCATCACCTTTATCAACATCATCATCAACATTATCATCACCTTTATCAACATCATCATCAACATTATCATCACCTTTATCAACATCATCACCACCACTATCATCACCATCTTTATCAACATCATCATCAACATCATCATCACCACTTTCATCACCATCTTTATCAACATCATCAACATTATCATCACCTTTATCAACATCATCAACATTATCATCACCTTTATCATCATCATCATCACTATCATCAACATTATCATCACCTTTATCAACATCATCATCACCATCATCAACATTATCATCACCTTTATCAACATCATCAACATTATCATCACCTTTATCATCATCATCATCACTATCATCAACATTATCATCACCTTTATCAACATCATCATCACCATCATCAACATTATCATCACCTTTATCAACATCATCATCAACATTATCATCACCTTTATCAACATCATCATCATCATCATCAACATTATCATCACCTTTATCAACATCATCATCAACATTATCATCACCACCTTTATCAACATCATCATCAACATTATCATCACCTTTATCAACATCATCATCAACATTATCATCACCACCTTTATCAACATCATCATCAACATTATCATCACCACCTTTATCAACATCATCATCAACATTATCATCACCACCTTTATCAACATCATCATCAACATTATCATCACCACCTTTATCAACATCATCATCAACATTATCATCACCACCTTTATCAACATCATCATCAACATTATCATCACCACCTTTATCAACATCATCATCAACATTATCATTACTCTCGTCATCAGCGTCATCATCAACATTATCATTACTCTCGTCATCAGCGTCATCATCAACATTATCATCACCACCTTTATCAACATCATCATCAACATTATCATTACTCTCGTCATCAGCGTCATCATCAACATTATCATTACTCTCGTCATCAGCGTCATCATCAACATTATCATCACCACCTTTATCAACATCATCATCAACATTATCATTACTCTCGTCATCAGCGTCATCATCAACATTATCATCACCACCTTTATCAACATCATCATCAACATTATCATTACTCTCGTCATCAGCGTCATCATCAACATTATCATCACCACCTTTATCAACATCATCATCAACATTATCATTACTCTCGTCATCAGCGTCATCATCAACATTATCATCACCACCTTTATCAACATCATCATCAACATTATCATTACTCTCGTCATCAGCGTCATCATCAACATTATCATCACCACCTTTATCAACATCATCATCAACATTATCATTACTCTCGTCATCAGCGTCATCATCAACATCATCATTACTCTCGTCATCAGCGTCATCATCAACATCATCATTACTCTCGTCATCAGCGTCATCATCAACATCATCATTACTCTCGTCATCAGCGTCATCATCAACATTATCATTACTCTCGTCATCAGCGTCATAAACTCAATTACAAATAACCATCATTATTAACAGCATCATCATTATCTTAATGAAATACAAACATAAGATCCAAATCTTTATTTAGCAATTCCCATCAAATATTCCCTTATTATTCTTATGTCTTATTTGTAAAGCGAATGTTCTATAGCAATGTTAATCGGCATGTCCCTTTATAGACTATTCTACGCTCTGCGTCATCGATGAATGTTTGTTTGAGGTTTTTAGTGATGTGTTGACGTAATGGAAGATTCCTGTCATCTTTGAAGCTGCAGGAACTGACACTCAATCAATTTGGGCTTTTGTAAGTTAGAGATAAAAGTCCGGTTGAAAAGGTTTTTAACT
>OZ025221.1:3967767-4017767 GCA_964019055.1 Anthopleura xanthogrammica | reverse complement strand
TAGAAATTTTTGAAGTTTCTAGTAAAGGTAATGGGCCTCCCATTTTGTAAATCGCAGGTAATAAATAAAATGTGTTTGCATGCAGCTTCTATAAATGAAAATACATCAAAGACAACCGCCAACAAGAAAAACATTTCGTTGTCAAGCAACCAAAATATATTTTTTTGTTTGTTTGAACTTTTGGGACCTTCAATTTTCTTGGAACCGAGCTGTCCTAGGTCGGGCTAAAATCAAATTGGAAAAAGAACACTTTAAAAATATTTAAGAAAAAACTTTTCGATCTCGAAAATTAGTGTTAAATTAACCAACGTGGTCTTTGTAGAGGACTGTTTTTCTTTGATAAATATTGCTTTTTAATATAATGGAGACAATAGAGACTTAGATATCTTAATAGATAATAGGAAGGACTAAAGCAACTTAAGTGTAAAAACAATAAAACTTTTATCTAACATTAATCTCTTGAAATAATAAGAGAAAATCTTACATTTAATGGTGATAATTACGACATGAAGCTCTATAAACATCTGTTCCTGGAAGATGGGCGTGAATTTTGTATCGCGCGTGCGCAGCTCGTACACACGATTGAATTTCCAACTTTTGTTGAATTTACAGCTGTGGCTTTTTTCTGGTTGACAAAATAGAATCGTAATAATCGCAATGAATTGGAAAGAGTGAGAAAGAAAGAGAGGGAGAGAGAATGAAAAACAGCAGAAAGAGAGCGATAGAGAGAATGAAGGCAACTAATCCAAGCGATCTCAGTGGAATCTGTTTGTCACAGCGAAAATTTCCGGCCAAGTATTTTTAATTATCTCTTGCAAAATGAAATATTTTCCACCAATTAACAACGACGAAATATGCTTTTTCTAAAATAAATTTGGTGAATTTTTGCACCTATTAGTTTTATATTCTTTATTCTCGAGCAAAAGCTTTTGTGAATAGACGGAAACGAAAACCTGGACTTGGAAACATTGAGCTACGAATAAATTGTCCGCTGACTGGCTAATTTCTTCGGCCGGCATATTTTCTCCAGTGGAATAGGCAAATCCCGTTTTCCAGAATCATCTTAACGGATTCAATGAGAATGAATGAGAAAGCGTCTGCCGGATTATCAATTAATTACAGAAATATAATCAAACGTTAGAAACTTTTGTTTGCGCGGGTAAAAACTTTCTACAGTGCCTGAAAGCCTGGCTCGTTTGTCTGAAATATTAATTACCTACCAGACACTTAAAGCCTCTGGGCTGATGTAAGTCAGGGCATGGCTAACTCACATATAAAGAAACAAGTGCAAGATCACATCACCTCAGACAACCTGAAGGAAACAAACTATCTTTTACTAAAAAGCCAAAAGTAGATCATCTCCCAAAACGCTGAGATCACTAAAACCTTCTATACATGAACCAAGATGAAATAAAGGAATAAGGAATATAAGGAATAAGACCGGGGAAAAAATGTAATTAATCACAACTTAGCTTAGGCCAGTAGCCCGCAAAGTTGTATCAAAAAATTTTAAAGAACCTAATAAAATGTCAATAATAATAATAATAATAATAATAATAATAATAATAATAATAATAATAATAATAATAATAATAATAATAATACATTTATTTAGACAGGGTAGCCTGGTCAGTACAAAGTACTGGTATCAATAAGGGCCCTGCGTATAACAAAAAATAACAAAACGAATAAATCCAAAAAAAAAAGGAAGAATAAAATATCGAAAACAAATTCCTAGAGATATTGTAGTAATTGTAATAATTGTAATAAGTGTAATAAGTGTAATAATCGTAATAATCGTAATAATCGTAATAATCGTAATAATCGTAATAATCGTAATAATCGTAATAATCGTAATAATTGTAATAATTGTAATAATTGTAGGTTTAGGTTTTGTATAGAGACGCTTCAAGAAGTCACATGAAATAACTCAAACAAAGAATCTTATTCTCGAAGGAGTGACACGCGGTCTGAAATGGGTAAACACTACGCCGCCCAAGTTAAATAGTTGAACAGATTTTGTAATGCGTCCCAATATGCAGCTTAAAGAACGGTCATGACGTAAATAAAGTTCCGATGAAATAACCCATGTATCCCACTCCTTGTTTTAACGAGGGTAGCACTATGCTCGCCTTCACTCAAGATACACTGTAATTTGAAAGAGGCTACTAATTAACGGTCATAGATTTTATTAAAATGAATTAATGCATCTTGTTTTCCCAAGAATAATGAAAAAGATCGAAGTCTTACAATAAATTTTCGCTGTTGTACAATGTATGTTTCATCTTCCTTTTTCTACCAATAATGGGCCAGTTGAACTGCTAAGAGATCACGTGACTCTACGCTCTTAAAAAAACCTGGCTGTGTAAAAACGAACCCCAGTAAAGGAAAGAGCATTAGTAAAGAGTCAAAGTTTTAGCTCAAAACGTAGAATTTACAAGAAATGACATTGAATAAATTGGATATTCTATGAGCTTAAAATTCGAGTCAAGTGCTAATTTGATAGTTAATGCCTGTGGTAGTTATCTTCAAAAAAAAACATGCTTTAAATTACCAAAGGATGGTGAATGAAGACAAAGCGATGCCAAGTACTACAGACTTCCGACGGAGAAGATATAGATAATGAAGTGAGTCCAGAGCAGCTTTTGATTGAGTGGCGTCGGCTTTAATTTCTAGAGTCTATTATCCTGCTGTTTGAACCAGTAATTAATTTTAGTAAAAATTGTGGCCAAAAAGTCATTTTGAGACAATACAGACCGCGTTCACAATTGTTCAATTTTTGAGAAAAGGACTAATAAAAAAAAGTTGCTAGGAATTGCTTTTCTAATTATTACTCGATGGGCGCAGCCGATGGAGTCATACACCATAAAAAAGGCGTGGCCATGTATATAACCCTTAGTTCATCAGTTATAGAAGACACCATTGCTTTCATTGTAAAGAGTATATCGAAATTAGTAATCTTCAAAAAAATTCAGTTTAGTAACATGAAATGATAAAAAGCTACAGCTGTTTGAAATTAGAAAGATTTGTATGGAAACCACAACCAAGGGCCTATCAGCCTCGTTTTCATGTTTTTGGTACATTTCAAATGGTTATAACTCTGCAGTGATTTAACATATAACAACAGAACTCTACCAAATTACTAATTTAGACCAGCTCTTTCTCGTAGGTAATCAAAATATATTTTTTTAAATCATTGATCATTCATGGTGCTAGTTCCCAGTCTTTTACTCGTTTTTCATATGGTCTATAAAATGGGCTAATTTCTTAGTTTTTTTTGCTGTCATACACGAGCCGAACCTTGGCCGAACTTTAGCCGAACCTTAGCCGACCGCTAGCCGAATAACGCACAAATTGGTCGATTGATGTTAGTCTCGCACTGACTTAGGAAAATGTTCTATAAATGTACAATATACAGTAAATAAATATACGATATTGGACACTATTTTTGAGAAATTTCTAGGAATAATGCATCAGACTTTAAAAAGCAATTTACTATTGATCGCGGGCTCGTAAATTTGACAGCGGTTTTTGAGGAAGAGAGTCAACAAGCTCGACTCCCTCTTCCAAAAAAAATTAACAGCGAAAACAAAAGCTGCAAAATGTTAAAACCTTTCGCAGATCCGTTCCTGAAATTCGTCGCTATCGATTTCACCGAACGAAAAATGCAAAACAAACAAATGAACAAAACTTACACGAATTCCAAACTGAAGTAATGCTTCCCAATAGACCTCTTTACCTTCGTATGCAAATTGCCCATTTCAGACCACATGACATTCCCTTGAGAAATGTTCTTTTGTTAAAATATTTACACATGAAAGAATCAACTCCCAAGAGTGGCATCACGTGGTCTGAAATGGGCACAACAAACAACGAAGCTAAAGAGGTCTATTAAAAATCAGATTAGCTAAACAATATTATTAGTACATTAATATTGTATATTGGTAATTTTTTGAGATCGGCTGATCATATACGAGTACATTATTTTTGACTCCTAACCGTTTCTACATATTTCAGTCAAGTTTATTTTCAGAGCCAGCATGATAGACGAATTGATGAAAAGGTTCGTTTTGGAGTCATTCGCTGTGCAAACCAACACGGCGGCCATAGATTCTAGGAATATTTTCGAAAAATATCGCTTGGGAAAGATTACAATCCACGAGAAAAATGTTTTTTTTACAAGACAAGAAATTTCAAACAGCAAAAGCTGAATAAGAAACCATCACGGTGCCAACCAACATGGCGGCCATAGATTCTAGGAATGTGTTTCTAGGAAAATTAATTTAGTTCAAACAGCAAAAGCTGAAAGAAAAACCATCAAGATAAAACGTTCAAAACACTTGAGTTCTACGAAGAGTTTTCAAGAAAAGAATAAATATCGAGCTACAAACTTCGAGACCCGATGACTTTGAATTTCTTAATGGAATATTTGATACATCTTATCTTCGTTTTGGAGTATTTTTATGGCCACAAAAATTCATTACTTCCTGTAACTCAAAGCAAACTAAATAAATTAGAATGATAATAAATGTTGAGTACTATTTCAAAATACCTGGAGCATTTTTATCTTAACTTTCGAGTGATTAAAGAAAAAAAAGGTTTGTAAAGTGCATGGATGATATTATTATTATTATTATTTTGATACTGTATAAGATAAAAAATTGTTGAAAATGTCAATATTGATATATGTAAGTTCTTAGCCGACCTAAATATTACTTACTTGGCGATATCCTTTCACAAAATATTCAAAGTAAATACTTTTATCTATCAACAAAAATGTGGAAAACATTATTGTATTTTTAGCCAACTTACATGTTCGGCATCTTCAAGCAGCCCTTCTTTACAAATAAAACTAAATATTTACTGCGTTGTTTACAAGAAAATCTTTTCAACGTTGAATGATTTGAATCATATCAGATTTATGGGGAAAAAACCGAGACGAAACTATCTGGAATGATCTGTGACTTGATTGTTCAAAAAGCTGTCAGTTTTCCAAGTATACGACAATAATCAACATTGACATTATGGCCTCCAGAGAGATAGGACGAAATGAACGAACACCAACGCATAATACTCCCGTTTCGAGTTCTCTTTTACGCTGTGTTAGCCTCAATTGTGCGTAAATTATGCAGAAATTTAGATAAAACTCGTGGAATTTCAAAGTACTTTTATTGTCTTCTTTACACACAGATCTCTTGAATTTCCACGGGCTGTTACTGAATAAAAGAATATATTACACGGTTTTGAGGCTAACACAGCGTAAAAGAGAACCCCGAACGGGAGTATTCTCAGAAATAATAATTTCCTAGGTCAAATATAACACTTTTTCAAATCAATATTTAAAAATATTAATTTGAAATTATATTTTTTTGAATTGAATCCGACTGAGTTAAAAATTGAATCTGAAATTTTATGTGATAATACCCATGATGCATATCGCTAGACTAGTCTTTTTGTTAAGAATGGTTACAAAGTGATAATGAATTTAGCTAATACCTTAATTTTGTCGAAGAATAAGGCAGCGTTCCTTTAGCTTCAACCATCCGTTCACCAATAAAATGTTTTCTCACTATATCTCGACTGCGCATGCGCAATTAGCCACGCATGCGCAGTGAAACAAACGAATTAAAAAATACCCAACGCTTAATTGGCTTTTTTATACGATTTTTTAAATTGCTTTTGAGCAGAAAAGTAATAAAGTCTTTAAGTATGGTCGTTTCAAAGTAAGTTCAAACTAGTCTGGCCATCTATTACTTACCGTAGTGATTGTTTCGTCTAATCATCAATTTTTATCCAATCACCTTTCAGTTTCCTCTCCTTCTTTAGATTGTGCGTGACCTTGTGGGCAAAACAGCTCTACTAGGATTTAAATGGTATAGAATGAAAATACGAAATTCATATCTTTGTATCTTGTAAGCTTTAAAATTATTATCAGCTTTGTCAGTTTTATTATTATTACATTATTATTATTATATTATTATTACTATTATTATTACTATGGGAAAAGAATGTCAAAGGTACCACAGCCGACTTGCAGAGCTTATAGCCAACAAGAAAGGAGAGCAATACGCAAAGACAATATCATGGATTAGAGCGAAAACATCCTTTTCTTTACTCAGATCTGCTCTGGTGTGTCTGCGAGGATCCAGGACAATAAAAAGAGCACAATGTGTTATTAAAAACATTGACATTGACATTGAAATAATAGAGAGTGGCATGAGTATAAATTTTTAGCTAGTTTTTTTTTTTTAGGTATTTTATTTATTTATTTATTTATTTATTTTAATTCTATAATAGATACTATTAGGATTTATATATTATATATTAGATATGATTAAGATTTAAGATAGATCAGTTTTGAATTTACCTATAAGATATAAGATATATTAGATACAAGATATAGGGCATAAGATATACGGAATTAGATATTACACACTAGGTCTTTTTTTTTAATAGATATTTACTTATTAACTTATATTATAAAAAATTCTTATTCTTAATTATTACTATTATTATTATTATTGTCAATTTTATTACTATTATTATTATTATTATTATTGTCGATTTATTATTATTATAAATTTTTAATAATATAAAACTTTATTTCCAGCTAACTGTAAATTTATTATTATTGTTGTTGTTATTATTATCATTATTATCGTTATTATCATTATTATTATCATCATCATTATAATAACAACAATTATTATAATTCAGTATCATTATTATAATCATTATTATTATTATTATTATTATTATTATATTATTATTATTATTATTGTTATCATTTGTATATCATTATTTTACATCTGTATTGATGGGCAACCTTTGCAGATAAAGATATTTAGATTTAGAGGTTATCAACTAAGTGAAAGCCACTGAATGGACGGATGAAGGAAGTAAAGGAAATTACGACCGCAGTGCCTAACATGTCTCCTTGTGTGAAGCGATCTCTAAGTGACAAGAAAATCTCGCTAAAAATACAAATTCCTTGATCAAAGCAAAGTCCTATCAGATTTTATTTTTTCCTAGACTGATTAATTACGACTTAAGGAAACAGTCTAATTCTTTTTTTTATTTTTACGATTTGCTAATCAGTCAGTATTTGCCCAAACATTCTAAAACTCGGTAAAGCCAATAATTTCAGTATCGTCTTTCATGTGATGGTTTGTTTTAAATTAGACTAATATTTCTACACTTATTCCCAGTCCCTTCTCTTCAGAAAGGCCAATGTTCTTAACTCGGTCTAATAATCTTGATTTCCAAAATGGCGGCAGCTAAACATGCGTGACCTGATAACTCTATCGCTCGTTATTTATTTGTTTTCATTACTTTGTAATCCGAATAAAGCTGAAATTACTTCATAACACAAAAATAAATCCTCGACACACCGCTGGTCAAAAAATCTTGGCTTTGAACAAAATAGCCAATATGGCCGGAATGAACTGGCTTTCAATAGTCGCCTTCACAGTTCCCTGCGCCATCTTGAAAGGTAACCGGGCCTTGGCATCGAAGCGAGACGAACGATGAGCTTGCAATGATATAGACATGTCAATAATTGTCCAAGGTGCTAAAAAAAAGTCTCCATTATTGCAAGCTCATCATTCGTCTCGCCTCGATGCAAAGGCCCGGTTACCTTTCAAGATGGCGCAGTGAACTGATATGGGGACTATTGGAATTTAGAAAAAACCTACTAATGGTCTATCACCAATCGAGCCCTGTGATTGGCTGAGCTACTAGGGGTCTATTAGTGATAGACCTCTAGTAGCGAAAAGCGCCGGTTTTGAAAACCAAAAAATATATATTTAAAGCAAAATCCAAAACTTTTTGCATCCTTTTATTAGTAGGTTTTTACTAAAACAATTAGTCCTCTCGCCCTCATGGCCTACGAGTCAATAGCCCATTCGGCCTTCGGCCTCATTGGCTATTGACTCGTAGACCATTCGGACTCGAGGACTAATTGTTAATTAGAAGTTGATTTTTGCGGAGGAAAAACAGGAGAATTCGGAGAAAAACCCTCGAAGCACAGGAGAGAACCAACAAGCAACTCAACTCACATACGACAAATATAAGAACTAGAATACCTTGCTAATAATTGCAATCTAGTAGCGTAGCTGGTTGCATTGGTGGGAGGCGAGCGCTCTCACCGCTAGCTACGCCACCCATGCCTCGCTGGCGGCGGTTGGTCTAATTATATATCAACTTCCTCTCGTTGTTTACAGTGCTGCGTAAACTGAATAAACCCAAAATTACTTCCTATTCAAAATTTCCGATTTAAAGAACTTGATGTTATCTGTTGTATTGGTTTTTTGACTGATAACCGGCTTCTCCGGTGGTAAACATACTACAATACTCTTGGAAAGGCTTTAGATACCGTAATCCCCCCAAAATCAGTAAACCTTCCCGAATTAGATTTAAGCCCTCCTCGCCAGATATGAATATATGCCCATAGAGCTATTTCAAAAACAGACTATAGACCCTTTAAATACCGTCGCAAACATCACCGCCAGTGTAAACGGGCCTTAATAAATCCAACAATGCTTTATTTTCCGCGTTTAACGGCAAAGGAACAAATTTCAAAAGAATCAATTTGACGTCAAACGCGGGAAATAAAGCATTGTAGGATTGATTAAGGCCTGTTTACACTGGCGGTAATGTTTGCGCCGATTTTGGTCTTAGTCAAGAATGGTAAAGGATTAACTTGTAAGTTTTATTCCGGACACCAAGATTAACTGTCACTTTAAGTCAAAATTTCAATTACCATATTTTCAAAGATCGCCGCAGAAATTTCAGCAAAAATTAAGGTTTTTCTAGTTCTCCGGGTTCTCAGCCTATAGGAATTATAAACATGTTTCAAGGTTCGATTAAAAACAACAACAACAAGAACAACAACAAAGAGTCTAAGTGGTCCGAAAAAATACCTTAGCTCTCTAGATTTTTTCTTAATCTTAAGAATCTTTGCCAACCTGTCAAAGATATTATTACTGGTCAACATTACACACTTCTTACCTCAAACATACACGATATACTAGCACGATGAACAGTATTTATGGCGATTTCTTGGGGCTTTAAAATCTTGCCAAGCTTAACTTCCAACAACCAAACTGATCCGAAGAGAGTAAGGGCTTACACTTCATGTAAGATTAAATATATCGTATATCGAGATTGATTATATTACAAAAACTTAGTGATATGCATCACATAAGAAACCGATCCACAATGAGCATCTTACATGAAGTACTAATCGGAAGAGAACTCGATTACGATCACGATTACCGAGCAGAATGAGAAAAGTGAGAATCGTTAACCTAGATATAACCACTACTATCTTCCATTACAGGAAATCCAATGTAAAGATAAATATGATAAGAGAGTGAAAGTAGTTGATTCATTCTGCACCGAAAAGGCTCCGCAAATTTAGATGGGAAACAATGACAGTCATCACAAGATGCGCCGAATGATAGTGATCAACGTGGAAATCAAGGTTTTACTATTTTAGGAATGTAAGGTCTTATCTTACCGAAAGCGTACGGCGGTTTCTGCTTCCCTTTGTTCTTGTTTTGCTATTTGTTTTTGTGTTGCTGTATTGATGAGCAAAGTTCATGAAGCGGCCTTCCGCAAAAAAAAAAAATTATCGATATTTCTATCACTGCACAAGTGCACTGAAAACTATTGGTTTATGTGCGTGTTTTTGGGAGGACGTGGCATTCTTCAAGGTTATACTGTCTTCGGCCCAAATCGAACGTCGATCTTCTCATGAGCCGAACGCATTGAAAACAATGGATAATTATGAGGCGGTCTTCATTGATGTCATTAGGTTCGGCTCATGAGAAGATCGAGGTTTGAACTGGGTCTTAGAGTTCACCAGCTGCACTTATTTACATATATGTTGCTAGAAGCCAAATGTCTTTTCTAATCTCAACCTAAGAAATCATGAAGCTTTTAAGCCAGATATACCAGTCACCTGCTTCTATATCACCTCCGTAGTTAATCAATCCATTGTGGATCGCAAAAATATTTATTTTTTATTTTTTTATTTTTTATAAATATAAAAATTCCTAGTATCTCGAGATTCAACACATGTTCCAAATGAAAACAGAATTTTGAAAAAAGTTTTGGACACGACTTCCCGAAATTTTTGACAATTGTTAATGGTCAAGCAAAACTAGTTAAACTTGCTAAACAATTTTCCCTCGTCCTTGAGTTAAAAAAATTGTATCTGTTCTGCAGCAAAAAAAGCCATCAAAAACAGACCGACAAAACAAATCCTGTTCCGGTATATCAAAGAATAAATCTTTTCGGAAACTTTCTTCATGACATTTTTTCTTCGTCCTCATATCCTGTCTTGTCTAAACCTGCCAACCGTTTCTCCACAATTTCTGTCACACGACGGATACTATATATGCTTTGTTCTAAGCTGTTGAGCCGAACAGGGCTGTAAAACCACTAAGCAGTCGTGGGTAAAATCGCGGGCTCACCTGCTTCCTATAAAAAATGCCTATGGTTTCGAAAAAAATGTCTGACGATCAGCTACAAATATTGCAGAAGTAAAGCTTATTTATTGAAAGTTTGAAAAATTTAATTAAGAAAAATATGCATTTTAATCTATTAACTATTGCATGAGGTTTGTTTTTATTGTATGTGGAACAATCCTAATGAGTGCTTAAACAAAAATGTTTCCCCCTGAAAACCGGCTAGTACTAGCTAGATAGATGCACGGATCGCTTTCCCACTGTCACAAGTGTTTTTCTACTATCTATATGTTAATTGAATTAATCATACTCAGCTACCTTAATCATCTCGTGATCTGGGCAGTTTCAAAGAAGAAAAAAAGGATAACATTTCGAGATGTTTTTAGACAAAAACACGCAAGATAAACTTGCGCATGCTATGCGGGGTTCCTCGTGGCTTTGTATTCGGCCCACTCGCCTCATTTTAATTATCGGATGGGATCTAAATCTATGTTTGATTTCTTGCTAGTATTTTCAAAAGTTTATCCACAAACCCAAATACGCTGCATTCTAATTCCATCTGTGAGTTAGCTGACTTAGATCAGCCTGGAGGTTGATTTAGGGTTCGATCTGTGAGTTAGCCATGCCCTGACTTCGATCAGGCCAGAGGTTGTTTCAGGTTTTGATGTGTGAGTTAGCCACGCCCTGACTTAGATCAGCCTAGAGGTTGTTTCAGGGTTCGATCTGTGAGTAAGCCACGCCCTGACTTAGATCAGCCCAGAGGTTGTTTCAGGGTTCGATCTGTGAGTTAGCCGTCCCCTGACTTAGATCAGCCCAGAGGTTGTTTCAGGGTTCGATCTGCGCGTTAGCCGTCCCCTGACTTAGATCAGCCCAGAGGTTGTTTCAGGGTTCGATCTGCGCGTTAGCCGTCCCCTGACTTAGATCAGCCCAGAGGTTGTTTCAGGGTTCGATCTGCGCGTTAGCCGTCCCCTGACTTTGATCAGCCCAGAGGTTGTTACAGACTGTTCGATAAAATGATGCTTTGTTTGGTTATTGCCGGAAACTTCTCATCAAATCAAATAGATCGATTAAAGAAAATGGCGAATAAGAACGTTATCTCGTAATAGCCACGATCACATAAAAATTATTGCGACCCCATTAATGCACTTTGTATGATGAAAATTGATTCCTCCCACAGATTATGTTGGTTTGAAAGTCTCAATTTATTTTCTCAACTGCCAAGTAAAATGAACATATGGAAGCTTATGGAAAGCGTCTGTTTTTCTACATATTATAGTACTCCTAGCCAACTGATAAAAAACGTACAATAGCCCAGGCGAAATCTGTTCTTATCATATTCATCCAGAATTTTCTTTTCCATTGGGATTATTTTAAAGTTTTACAGCACGACAACCGCAAAGATTACCTCAAAAGGAGGCGAAATTCAAATATCGTTTTCGCAGACGAAACTAGAAACCACCAAAATGAACTTAGTTAACTTGAGTTTTTGTGGCTGAATACGTGCTCCAATAGGGCCGCGCGAAGGCTGCACGTCGGTTCTAAAAGTAGATTGCTTAATAGATGCATGACTCTGACAAATAAAATGATACCGAAAAGAAAACAGAGAAAAAAACATCTTATTTCGTTTTAATTTATTTTATCTTATAAAACATTGCTAATCTAAAAAAAATTTGTCGTTAAAAACCAAACTGTAGAAATTGGACTCGGGGAGATGAGAAAATGTTTTTCTAAGGTTTGTTTGTTTGAGTTGTGACTTCGCTAAAACACATCCCTATTAATCAAGGACTACACAAGATTTTTTTAGTGCGGGTGTAAATATCTCATCGACCGGATGATAATAAAAGCCTATTCGGTTCTGGTATACATTTCCAATACCGTGCACGTGGGAATGTAGCCTGAGAAAACAGACGTCCTTTCGCTCAGACGTGTGGGAATGGTTGCACCTCATAAATTACTTAAACTGGTTTTATCATTGTAATTGAATAAATTCTCTTCTGTCTGAGATCATAAAAAAATGCCTATGAAGAATATATACATATATACAATCAGTGTCTATAGATATTAAAAGTACAAACGTGAACAAGGAACTACGCTACCGTTTTTTGTGGCAGATGCTAAAAATGAAATTTGGGTTACCTGTTGTGTCTTGGAAAAGTACTGTCACGTGAGAGAGTCACGCGAAGAAAGTCTATCAAAAAGCAGTTTTGAAATATCGCGGAAGCAACTCGTATATTTCTACATTGGAAAAAAAATATGGTTGTGAATCCCTTTAGTTACCGTTGCTATGTCCCACAAGCTCAACAAATTATATAGAATATCTCAGAATTTAAATCTCTGATCGCGAAAAATTGTTTCAATTAGTGCTGTTTACTGTCCTGTGAAAATAAAATAAAATTGCCTCGTAATCCTTGTAGTGCTCTTTAAAACAGATACTGTGTAGTGTTTGTTGGATAATATTTTAATTCAACTGGTAAAACATCTGCAACAGCAATTTTTTTGCTACCAGTGATATCAGTTGAGTTGAAACCATATAATTTTTTTGAAAAAAGCACAATAACGCGGATGAAAAATGACAAATTGGGAACGAAAAGCAATGTTAAATAACAAAAAAGTGCAAAATAAACGAGCATAATACTTCTATATAAATGTTCACTAAAATAGATAAAAATCAACACGTTACTCACTTTAGTCTGTAGTTCTCGACAACACGATCAAAAAAGAATCGTCAGCTGAAAGAAAAGAGGGCCATATGTTAGATAACTTATAGTTAATGCGCCGCTGTCCTTAATGTATAATAAAACAATTATTGAATTCGGTTGAGCATGATATCATAAATCAACAAGACCTCGGCCGTTTTATCCGCCATACCCTACGGCCTTGGTCCTGATAATTTACGATATCATGCGAAAACCGAGTTCATTAATTGTTTTTTGTATTGCATTGTGATGTGTTGTTGCATTTTGTGTCGTGTTGTGTTGCTGTTGTGTTGTAGTATGGTGTTGTATTGTGGTGTCGTGTTGTGTTGTGCTGTGTTTAGGTGTGTTGTGTTGTGTCGTGTTGTGCTGTGTTTAGATGTGTTGCGTTGTGGTGTGTCGTGTTGTGTGTCGTGTTGTGCTGTGTTTAGGTGTGTTGTGTTGTGTTGTGTTGTGTTGTGTTGTGTTGTGTTGTGTTGTGTTGTGTTGTGTGTCGTGTTTTGCTGTGTTGTGTTGTTGCATTGTGCTGTGTTGTGTCGTGCTGTGTTGTGTGTCGTGCTGTGTTGTGTGTCGTGCTGTGTTGTGTGTCGTGCTGTGTTGTGTTATGTTGCAGTTTAGTTGTGTTATATTGTATCGTATTGTACCTCGATGAATCTCTTACATGCACTCGACAATTTTAAGATCAATTATTCATCTGTGTAAGAAATAAAAAACTATCGAATCATTGAAAAAAAGAAAGAAAAGAAAACAAAGATGCCTCACGGAGTCAGACATAACTTCCTCGAAGAGTTGGTTAAACCAGTCAATTAAAGCCTGCGGAGTAAATGGAAACTCCTTCGCTATTATATTAGACGTAATCTGATCTGACTATCGAAGCTCTTAAGATCTTTTAATAAATAATTAAGAAATCTCACTCAGGGAAGAGTTTCATGATCAATCAATCAATATTTTTCTCACCAGGAAACAGCTGATAGAAAAGTATTCATTTGTCTCAAGAAAGGTGATTTTCACTGAATAATAATAATAATAATGGTATCTGAGCCCGACATTCAGAATTCGTCCAGATAGACGTGCTGCATTGCTATGTCATATCATTTTATAAACACGATGTGCGCACATACTTGTAGGCAAAACGAAAGACGAAGTATATGAATTTATAAGTAGATAGACGGCAAATCATTACTTCTAAAAAATAAGTAAAGTTTCAAGGAAAAATGCAACTAAAATGAAAGTCAGACTCACTGGCTGTAAAAAAATATTAGAACTCGTAAGAGTGATTTGCCAATAGGGATGCGCGTGCACCAAAAAAATGTAAATTTTGGCAAATGGTGGTCTCTAACGAAAAGGCGCGATTACATGGCGCAATTTTCTCTGCAACTTGTCTTGCAACGCCGGCGGCGCGACGCAAGTTGCATAGAGCATTGCGGCGTGTAACCTACAGTGAAATTTGAAAAATGTTGCGAGACAAATTGCAGCAATCGTTGCGAAAATAGACGCTTGCGTCTCCGTTGCACAGTGTAAACCCTCTTGTAACTTTTGTCTCAACGCCGTTGCATTACATTTCAACCTAACTATGGGATATGCTAGGTGTACTGCATGACTTCTCCCATCGGCAACATACAAATTAGCCTAGGACGCGTGCGCAAATTCGTTGAAAACTAAAACTTACCCCTCTTATTGTTTTCTTTATCGCTTGTTCTTTGTTCCACTAATCTATGAACTAAAGTAAACACGGAATCATAAAAAAACATATTATTAGCTACGCGCATCTTAATACTGGTACAGTACACTTTACTGACCACAAACTATTATTGTAATGGTAACTTGACTTAGAAAGTAAAAATACAAAAAACACCAACTTTAAATTTTTAAAGTGGTGACATTGTTTAGTGATTAGTGAAGTGGTTTCGGGCGTAGATTTTATCAGAGAAGCTTCTGGTTTTCTATTCAAAGTCAATACTGACCTTCAGGCTTGCTAAGATATCATAGTTCACTTTATCCCTTTTAAAGGAACGTATTCCCATCAGCCAAACAGCTCCAGTCATGAATACGTCTTCCAAGAAGTGTGGAGTATCAATAGTAATACTCGCTTGTCTTGACCGACTTGACTTGCACTTTAAAGTCAATGCCTCTGAATCCCAACTGCACGAAGCACTTTTACCAGGCCAAGACTTTGACGATTCGTCTTTCTTTACACGGCTTTGTCTTCCATTATATGGATTAATCATCTATTAATTTATTCATTGATAAAATAATGTGGAATCAATAAGCTATGTTAAGGACTCCCGCAACGTTAACAAAGTTTTCTTTAGGAAATGTTGAAATATTCATTACAAGCTGTTTTCTTTCAATTTTCATAGCTTAAAGGGACCGCTTCTAGATCTTATGAATAAGACATTAAGTGGTTGAACAGGTAATAGTTGAAGCTAAGGGCCACAAAATGGTCGTAAAAACCTTATCTCAGTCTTAATGGTCAGGCAAAAAAAATTACGAGGACAAGAATAATCATGAAAAAAAGAGAATCGACAAAAACAAGAAAAAGAAAGAAAGAAAGAAAAAAAGAAGGAAAGAATGAATGAGGAAGGAATGAAAGCAAGAAAGAAAAAGGAAGGAAGGAAGGAAGGAATAGAAAGGAATTGAAAGAAAGTGACACTCTAGAATGTTCCTAAGAATCATCATTACTGAACTGATTACAGCGCTTTTCATAATTCTGCGGCCTAACCGCCTCTAGAACTTTGGCGCTTTGGCTTCCGTCAATCAAACTACGAAGGGCCGAGTTCATTCCGATGGCGAGCGATAAAGAAATTCCCTTGTGAAAATGGCTGCTGAGTCGCAGAAATTTCTCAACAGCCATGAACTCGGCCCGTCGTAGTTTGATTGACGGAAGCCGAAACACCAGACGTCTGAAGTCGGTTAGGTCGCAGAATTATGAAAAGCGCTGTAAAAGTGATCACGTGGATAACGGCCTATCATTCTGTGAACACAATTAAACATCTAATGTTGGAGCTGAAAGAGATTTTTTTTTATTTATTGGACAATTAAAAAAAGTTATCAAGAATGAGTATCAAATTCTAATTGATCGAGAAAGGCCTAGATGAAAATTACTCGGTATATTTCTAGTAACTCTAGCAAATTGTGAACTGAAGTTATTTTTTTCTATCTTGATCGGTGACAAATTAAGCTGGATGTGCGTACAACTGTCTGGTAAAGCTATAAGATTTCATTTGCTCTTAGCATTGCCGTGTGAAGTAAAAATCTATAAACTAAGTAAATAGCAAGTAAACAAATTACACTAGATCCAAATGTGAATATCTACTATAACTGAGCATGCTAAGGCTATAAAATACAATAGGGAAACGCATAGAAATTAGCGCCCCGCTCGCTACGCCCACAACCAATGACTTAAGGAAGTAAATATCTATATACTAAATGATAGCAAGCAAAAAAATACACTAGATCCAAATGTGATTATCTACTATAACTGAGCATGCTAAGGCTATAAAATACAATAGGGAAACGCATAGAAATTAGCGCCCCCATCGCTACGCCCACCACCAATGATTTAAGGAAAAAAAAATATCTATATACTAAATGATAGCAAGCAAAAAAATACACTAGATCCAAATGTGAATATCTACTATAACTGAGCATGCTAAGGCTATAAAATACAATAGAGAAACGCATAGAAATTAGTGCCTCGCGCGCTACGCCCACCACCAATGATTTAAGGAACATCTTAATATGAGTTAGCGTGTGCAACTTGGTGCAAGTGTATGGACCGCAACGTCACGCGACACTCCAATGGTTTCCACTGTGATTGGACAGTGCAAGTTTTTGTGGATTTGGATTAGTTCGTTACGAAAGTCATTTCAGAGTTTTCCGTCAATTCAAAAAAATATTATCCAAGTGCATTTTATAAGTCATGTAGACATTCTGAATTATTGAGGGGACTCTACTAGATTTCTCAATGATATATTCTCTTGTAAAGCAGGATTCCTAGTAAACCAAGGCTTGACACGCAGTGCACTGGGATCTTCTTCCCAGTCCCGGACCATTTCCAACAGTTCTTCCATACTCGATCCAGATTCTCCTTGCTTAAGACATTCCATGATACCATCACGATCATTAACTTGAATCTCAAGAACGCGCACTGAAAATCCAAACACACAGGCCAGTTTGCAGTAAAACGCATACTGCCATGTTTGCGCATGACAGTCATCAACGACAACCAGCGAACCTCCGCTGTTCAAGGCCTGAAGAAACCCACTCCTGCAGTACGCTTCCGCGATGTTCAGCTCAGACTGATTCATTTTGGAGTTTCCGGCTCTGTAAAATAACTGCTTAGGACTACAGACGGTCAAGTATGGTAGCTTGTTATTTTCGGACGAGTTTTCCACGAGATAGGTTTTCCCCGATCCTGGAATTCCTCGTAAAATTACAACTAACTTCCTCGGATCTTTAGGAACAGCTGGTTCTAGCGCTGAAAATGCCTCGTCAATCTCTTTAGGGATTTTAGATTCAAAGCAGGCGTTAACCCTCTGCTTCAATTCGACGCTTATCTTTTCAGAAACGTACAAATCTTCCACATACTTCACGATTTTGTTCTCCAGCATAGGCAGTACAGAGAGAAGAGAGTTCTTTATGGTTAAAACTGTCTTGTGAAAACCATCCGATTCCTTTGGATCAAACCTCGAAAATAACCCAATTTCACTGATGCTTTGATTTCCAAACTCTACTTCCTTGTATCCAGACTCCAAGGGTGAAAATACTTCCCGACTTGTTGCGCGAGACATTTTTGACGTCGATGGCGCCCTTGCAACAGTCATATGTGGTGCAAAAGTTTCTCTGTTCCCGTCTAAATTAACCCCGACTTTATGGAGCTGGCGCCTCAGAATTTCGACAAACTTTTCAAAGCTTGGTTCCTTCTCCACGCTTACATACAAAACGCGGTCACTAAAGTAACCGATACCTTTGAATTTCAGCTTCCTTGAAGGAGGAAGAATCGAAGGAAGGACGTGATGGAGTCCTTTCAAGACGTCTTTTACGAGGTTCAACTGGTCGTCATTACGAATGGTCAGTACTAGAAGAGTAACGTGTAAATTCTGCGGTGGAATGATTCCCTCGCTCATGCCTTTCTCTCTTAGTAATAATTCTTTATGTAACTAAAAGTGAAATATGGATTAGAACTGCTGTATTTCGAGAATATTATTCCTCTCTCTCTCTCTCTTTCAGCAATTAAATAGAAATCCAATGACAACCATTTTTACATGGTGTTTCAATAAGATATTTGTCGTTATAGTAGCCCATAATACACTCAACTCCAAAAACTCTGCATCACAACTTAGTAATTATACTTTAGTCAAAATATTCCAAAGTAAAAAACGTTTCAAAAGATGTTTTTAAAGTGAAGATTGTCGCTATGTGCAGGTTCTGCAGGTGACCCTATGATACTGAACATTTTTGAACAGTATACATCCAGTAATGTTTCATTCCTCCATTATTTGCACTTTACAGTATTGAAGTGTGTATTTTTAGCTCTGTATGAGAAACATAGGCTTGCTTGCAAATGTTTATGTGATGGGTTGCCTGTGTTATGCATGCTGGCTGCTTAATAAGGAAATTTGAGGTGGCAGAACACACAGGAGGAACATGTATGATGATGTCATGGTGATGATACATGTAATAAAGGTGGTGATGGTGATGGTGATGCCTGCACGAATGCATTATGCTTACTGTTACAGGGATTTTTGTGCTTCTATAAATTCTTTGTATACCAATAAAATTTCATCTTTCAATTGCCTGTAGCATTTGCAAGGTATTACATGCATGTTATATATGTAAGATTAAAGAAGTGCACCTTTAAACAACTTAACTTCATTTGCATAAAATTAACATAAAATGAATAGTATGGCAACAATATTTTTCATAAATTTATAAGAATATCATGATAAGCACATGTTCCACATACCTCTTCAACTTTCTCCAAAACTCCTGGATCTTGTACTTTGAATGCGATAAAGTAGTTTGGGCCACTGCCATGTGCATTTTTCTTAGATGAAGTAACCACTTCACAAGCAGCTATATCATCATCGTTTTCCTCATTTCCATTACCCTCCTTTTCTTCAGATTCCTCTTCCCGTTCATCTCTTTTATTTTCATTTTCCATTACTTCTAGTATAGTACAACCACTCCCTGTAGAGCCAAAGATTTTGTCAATCCTCTCTCGCTTGTCCCAGACTATATCTTTATTGTATTTAAAGTACTGTATTCTGTGTTTGGGAATTGAGAGCACATCATAGTCTACAGAGGCAATATCTTCCCAACTGAAGTCGGTAAACTTCTTCTCTATGATTCCAATGAACCTATCAAGATAACCTATGGTAAAATTCTTTGGGTCAAGTTTGTTGTCCCATTGGATTCTTGATATGACATCTGTTGCTGTTTTCATCGGTGCTTTTTTTGATGATCTTTCCTCATTATTGCTTGAGTATATTGATTTCTTGGGAACTTTGTTATTCTCACTTTCACTGACAAATTTCTCCTGGTTTTTCTTTTCACATGCAGGAGTTTCTAGTAGTTCTTTTTCAGCAAGTTGGTGGCTGTTGAGGCATCTGTCACCAAATTGGCATCTTCCTTCAAGGAAAAATTTGCAAACAGAGGCAGCAGCTTCTTCCTTCTTTACCTCTAACTCCTGCGACGCATTCTCTCTTGCCCATTTGTTAGCCTCTTCTATAAGACCGTGAATCATCACCTCTCCACGAAGATTCTCTGAAGTCATCCTCAAGAAATCTTCGAGCTCAACTAAGTTCTTCCCACACTTTTGAACACTTATTCTTGGCACACATCTTGGATATTCAGCTTTAAAATATAAGAAATAAATGTTTGTTAATGTCTGAGTAAAGTAAAAGTTCAAATATGTCAGAGTAAATGGTTAGTCACAGTGAATCGTCGTGAATCTTCCAAAAATTGAAGCTTACAGCACAAAAGAAAAATATTTTTTTTGCCACTTTTAGTCCAAAAATATGAGAGAATTCAAGTCATTTCGCTTACCTGACACAGTTAAAGTTAGAACAGCACCAAAATCTTTTAATTCAGTCTCAAAGGACACTGTTTTCTCATCGTCCTCATCTGGTATTATTCTCAAGTCGTCTTCATAAATTGCCAACAAGGCTTCGACTTCCATCGCTCTTTCTTCGTCAGAAGTTTTTGAAACCTCCATGTTTCAGGGCCTGAGATGTCTTAACTTACCCAAACTACTTATGAACTCCTGTAAATGGATGTACCTTAGCTCTGACCGGTGTTATATTAGTTTTATGAATGTTTCTGATAGTGGTGCAATACTTTCGTTACTTTTTGTTACGGAAACACTATTACCCACAGGCGTTCCTGCAAAAACAAGCGAGACACTGGAATCTTGTCACCGGTTTCCTCTCGACTTTTGGGATATAAAGGGAGCCCGTCTTATAAATATGATATTTATGCCTTCTTGATTTTCAAACAAAACTCACAAATAAAAATGTTTAACATTTAATATTATACTTTATTTTCTTTTCACATTCTTATTGAAACTATTATGGAAAACATAAATTACTAGATCTTTCGACGCAGAAAAATATAGCATCAACTCTTTTATAGCAGTTGTGATCGACTATTTTATTAATAGTGATATTCATGCCTCACAAACTTGGACATATCAGGAATCTTTTCTCAGACAAATTTGTCAACCATTAAGACAAAAGATCACTTTTTTAGTAGACAAGAGACCCCTTTCACAACATCAAAGGTGCTCAATTTGGAGGACAAAACAAATTCAATATCCTTAGAATCAATAAGACATTTCCAAGATGCACAAGTACTTTCAAAAATATCTCAAGGCATTTTCAGGAGTGTCATTAGCGTGGATAATCTTTCCCAAAATGCCTCTTTTTCATGTCTGGGCATGCAATATTTTTGAAAGCACTCGCACATCTCAAAAATGGTCTATTGGAAATTAACCTACTGTTTTGTCCCCCAAATTGAGCTGCATTCAGAAGTGCTGCAGAGTGACCTACAAAACAATAGCTCCAATTTGAGGTTGAATTGATAAACACAGTTAATGTACGAACACATGAAGTTCAACCTCAACAGCAAATTTGGGAAAAGTCTCTAGAGCTCTGGCTGGGGTACTGATGTCAGTAGCTGACTTCAACACAATCATTGCCAAAACGTGGAAAAAAAATCCAGAAAGGAACATTTTCTAAAAACATAAAAAAACTCATGGATGGAACAGTGCAGTACACAAAGTGTAGCCTCTGTGTCAATTTTTCCTATTCCCTCCCCCCTGAGGAAAATCAAAACAAACTGTAGATCATGGAACTATCAAACTACCCTCCCTTTTCTTATGAACATTAACAACATAAATACTAATATTAAATTCCAGACCTATACCTTGTATGTTCTTTTTATCAAGTACAAAATCAAATGGTAGAGTACAGAAAGTAAACCCATGAAAATAGTGATTTTACTTACTGTAGTAATAGACACTAATTCCATTGTTTTCTTTTGTTTTACTTAGACTGTTAAGTCACTTATTATAGACCACTAGCATGTGAGGTCAAAGTAGCTCAATTTGGATGGCAAAACAAAAGAATTTCAATCTCCTGAGAATTGGAAACCTATTGTTTTGTCCTCCAAATTGAGCTGCATTCCGAAGTGCTCAGTGCAAGGGGACTACACAACTTTGCTTCATATCGAACTGTCTACAGAAACAAGATTTAGGATAATCTAGCTGTAATACATTTCATGGATTTACTGACTGCGCCCTGACTAGATTCAGAGTATTAATCAATTAATATTAGTACTGCAATTTTTTCATATTCTGTGAACCCAGACGTTCCAACGGCTTGTCGTGAAATTGGTTTTTCACTACCATCAATCAAAGCTAATTAGTCAGTACCTTCATATTTTCTGAGTGGTGGCAGTAAAAAAAACATTTCACAAGCTGTTGGAATGTCTGGGTTTGCAGACAATGTAAAACTGCAGTAAAATATTAGCCTTCAGAACCTGGAAATGTACCAGGGATATTATATGTATATTCTATAGTTTCCGAGGGTAGCAAATTTAGCCCCCTCAAAACGTCAAATTCCCATTGGTATACCAAACATCCCGACCCACAGGACTTGTACATTGATAGTTGCATAATGGGAGACATGAATGGTAAATGGAGCTTAACTTTTGAATCAAAGTCCAAGGCCCAGTTGGAACATCAAACATCACGAGCCAAGTGCATTAGAGCAGTTTTCATACGACTATGAAAAACTTATTGCAAAGACCACACCTTGCTGTGACTGTGTCAGTGCCGTGCTGTGTATTAAAACATTCAACATTCGGTATTGTGTCCATGCCATGCCGTGTAACCATGCCTTGTGCCATGACTTTTCACTTATACAAAATCTGCTATAAAAATTAAGAATAATAAGGCACTTTGGCTCATGGGAAGGTCAACGTTTGAACTGGACCTTAATTTCAATTTTTTTTCATTAAGGCTTTTCCTGAAACAACATCATTTTAATACTACATCCATCATGTTTTGCAAATTTGCTATGTTCTATACAAGGTTTTTAGCATTTTAGCACTGCTTTTTGTAACAATAAAGACCTAGATCTAGTGGGTCCTACCCATGCTCCCAATCAAACAACACTGCTACGAGGTAACAATAGAGACTTTGATATTACCAGTACATCGTTTTTGAAATTTTCATATTTTTTGAACCATATCATGTATCCAATGATTACTGTGTGGTGCCCTTATGACAGCCAATCTTGTAAAAGTGAGAGAATACAAGATGTTTCACAACTGAGACATTGACAGTACACCATGTGCTTGACACATTGCTTGACATTTTGTCGTACAGTAATTATGGTGTAAACTCATTGTTAAATTTGTCAAAGAACATAATTTATTAAAACTAAATTCCGGTACAAAATACCAATCCTCAGCCTTCACAAAAATACTAACCTTAGAGTTGAGAGGCTAGAAAAATCGGTAACCAGTGGATTATCCCCCTGGTGGTTTAGCCCCTAGTGGTTTAGCCCTCCTTAAGTGGTTTCACTTCAAGTGGTTTAGTCCTCATCACTGCATTCAATAAGTTAGATCATAATTTTACCTTCTAATATGTGAACTAGTTAGTTATGCTAATTTTAAGAGTTAAATTTGAGAATTTTGAACTTTAGACGCTCGAGCAGATCACTTCAAAATTTGTGACAAGAGAGTATTAGAGTCTTACTAGTCCCGTCATTGAAACCGGCAAACTACTCAATTGTTGTAAGCAATCTCTGCTTGATTGCCAAAATCTTGTATAAAAAATCAAATCTTTTAATGCAGTGATGAGGGCTAAACCACTTGAAGTGTGGGGACTAAACACTAGGGGCTAAACCACCAGGGGGGTAATCCACCTGTATTCGAAAAATCATACCTTTGTGCTTATTTTTTAAAGAAAAAAATGTTAACTTGATATGTCGCTGGTTTTTAACAGCTTAGTATTTCATTTCTAAGGTGCGTTTGGGGTGTCCCATTTTTATGAAATCTAAGTCAAAGGAAACTAGTGGCAATCAAGGTAATCAAAACTACAAATACATCATTACTAGCACAAATGCAAATAAATTCTATATACAAGTAGGAGTATATGATCACCAAGTGCACCTATGCATTGCAGACTACATGGAAATGATCTTGGGAGTTGTCGTAGACTTGTTATACTTTAGGTACAAAATGGGCTGCCTGGGCACGTATCCGCTTTTCATATTCAGCTCGGTTTTGACTAAACAAGCAAACAAGAGTGTTAAACAGTTTTATAATTATGTTAATTGGTTACAGTGCTCGGCACTAACATTTTTAGGTACTAGTCCTTGGGCTAGTCACTGTGGATAATCACTAGTCTCAAGGCCTTTTTCCTACTGACCACAGGAAAAATTCACTAGTCTGAGACTAGTAGATGTATGTTAGTGTTGATCAGTAGCATAGCGATGGGGGCACAGGGGGGCATGTGCCCCCAATTTTTTGGTAATTAGGTAATTGTTTGTTTGTTTATGTGTTGTTTTTTTTTAAATCTTTTTCTTACTTTTTTACTTTGATCATCATCATCATCATCATCATCATCATCAACAACAATCCACAAAAATCCACAGGCAACTGTTACTCACGATGTGGTGCTGAGTCCTGGGGTTAAACCCCAATCAAAGATCGAGGTGGTGTGTTAGCAACACATGCTGTACCACCTCAAAAATGTGTCAAAAGCAATATTTCTATGTTTTATTTAGCACCATATTGGCCATATTGGCTTACCAATAGGATGTATAAGCTTCTGCTTGGGCTGGGTCCTTAACATTTGGATCATTTAGTAAGTCTTGTATACCTAAAAGTATCTAGAAAAAAAGCTTAAGTTAGTCACAACAACTCAACATACCATGAGTAATGCACAGGGTGATAATAATTCAGTTTTGATTTCAATCACAGGGACACCATCAAAAAAAAAAACTTTTGATTTAAATTTTAAAGATGCCCTGAAAGAACCTCTGGAATGATCAATGATCAGGGCATGGCTAATTCACAGATTGAATTGGAATTTAGAGTGTTAGGTACTTTTGTGGAGGGACAGAGAACCTGAAGAAAACCCTTGAATCAAGTGGGAGACCTAATAAACTCTAGTCACATGTGATGTTGAGTCTAGGAATAAAACCTAAGATCCTAGAGCCTATTAGAGGCGAGTGCACTACCCCTATACCACCCAAGAGCCATAGCAAGCCTTGAAGAGCTGGGGGAGGGGGGGCCAAAGTCACTTCTTGGCATGTGATCACAAAAAATGAATATTTCATTCATGTCATTACTTTTTTTTGGGAGAACTGGGGGACATGCTGTTCCCCTTCCCCTTCCCCTATGGGTGCTATTGCCCTGCACTCTTGATTCCCTATAGCATTGCCTTACTTGTTTTATAGTAACAGCAGGTCTCCAGTCTTTGTCTTCGTCTAATAAAGACAGACATACTGTACCAGATGGATAGACATTAGGGTGGAATATAGGAGGGTCAAATTTACCTAAAAAAAGATCAACAAAAATAATTACATTAAACTATCTCCCTACAAAGTACATGCGTTGCTATATGTTACATGATGAGTAATCTATTGGATTTTATGATAACTATTATTACAGAGGGTGCATTAATGAAGATAACATTCATTTTTAAATGCAAAATATTAAATAATAATCAAGATACAAGAAACCAAATCCTGTAGTGAGTCCTCTCATTGCTCTTGGGGCAAACTAGATAATATATGTGTCTAAATAATAAAAATGGTATTATTTGCTTTAGCCTTACATTTTGGTGGAGTAGAAGGATAGTCATCTTTGAATATCATTTTCAGTTTATACAGCCCTCCTTCCCAAGGTGTCTGGAACAAACAAAAAATTGAGTACAATGAACATTTGCGAAAATTTGTGGTAGTGTCTGGAACAAACAAAAAATTTAACATATACTGTATGATGAACAATAACATTTGTGAAGTTTGGAAAAATTTTTTATTTGACAATTTACCTGCAGGCTAGTGTTGCACAATAAGACACAGGGTCCCCTTCGAGTTACACTGCACCAATTCCCAACCCCTTAAAATCCCCATCCTACAATCAACCCATTAGAAAACATTAGTAAAGGCCAGACACTGCAGGTGGTCACTGCCTGGGTTCCTTTACTTCCTCAGTGGTTGTTTTACATCCCTCAAATGCCGAGTTAGGTAGTGTGGCTGGCATTTTACGTGGTCATCCAAGTCATGTGAAGGTCTAACCATTTGTAGATGTTATTACAAAGGCAGCACCTTCTCCTCAGTTATTTGAAGACCCTAAATGCTGGTCCAGCCAGGGCTAGAATCCTGTCGCACCTCTCAGACACAAGCTTTGTTCCAGCTCCCTTAATCTTTCTCAAAAATGCAAGATGTGCAAAATTTTGACACTGAATTTTTCCTTGACCATTAAATAAACAATTCCACCCATGGGATTGTAAATATCTGTAATACTTTACATTCCGATAATACTTTTCCTCTATAAAGTATTTTGACAACCTAGTACAACATTTTAACTACAGAAACAATTCAGTCTACCATAAAACCTCATTGTCATAACATTGTCATAACATAAAAAAAAAAAAAATTTACATAATCATCTTACTTATCACCATTAAACTTGATTCTTCCCTGCTGGCAGAGTCTCCTTTGAAGACAAATCCTGGCAGAGAAAATGGGAGACTCTGCCGGTCCAGGCCATTTTCTTTCATATACTGCCGTCCACAATCATGGACGAACCAAACAGGTTTTTAAACCGGTTTTAACCAGAAATAAGCAATAGCCATGAGAAAATGTAGAACTGTTACACTGCTTAACATTTTTTAAGTCCACAGTACTTATTATGACAGGGTTGCTAAGTTACCAAACGCATGCGCAACAAAGAAAACGGCCTGGACTGGCAGAGTCACCCCAGAGTCTACACAGGAGACTCTGCTAGCAGGGAAACTTGATTCTATCAAAACTTGATTCTATCAAAACTAGTAAAAAGTTCTTATTTTATGGTCCCTAGATAAGAGATCATAAGTTTCTCAGAGTATAATCTCTTATCTGGGGACTAAAATAAGAACTTTTTACTAGTTTTGAGAGAATCTAGGAGAATCAAGTTTTAGAGTGTATATTTCTCAAAAAAAAAAAAAAATCGTAAAAATCATTAAGTAGTTTTAAAGAAATTTAGGCAGTATAAATTAACTGGGAAAATTTTCGCCCACACATTTTTACTGTAACAAGGTAAATCAAACCAAAAAATCTTGTATGAAAAATTGTAAAATGTCTAGAATTTGAACACTCACCCCCTTCTTTCCGGGAATAGCTGCCAGGAAAAACAAAAATTGGGTTAGATAGAAATACAATGAGATATACAATAAGTATTAAGGGTGAATGTCATTGTCCCGGGAGTTAAGTAGTGAATCATATTGAAATAATTTCGTGGATGAGGAAAGAGTAAAAGTATTAAATCAACATTGAATGAAAGATTTATCGAGTACAAATGTACGACAATCACAAAACGCTCTGACAAAAGCAAAAATCCTCACCGCATTCCCACTGCATTAGGTTCAACGTCCCATCGGTGTTTTTATACGGCTTAGCCACAAAGCCCTAAAGAATAGAAAGGCATTCAACAAAGCTATCTTTTTCCAAGAGAATAAATAGTTTCGTGTGGAGCATTGATGAACCATCAAGCACATGGAGTAGAGTGAACTCGAGTCTTTCAAACTTACGAATGGATGGTCTTTTCGCCAGGCTTTTCTTTCCTCAGATAACCGTCCTAGAGCTATACCAGACATTTTCAAAGTGAAGTTGAATGCTTTATGTTTCTCTCGTGTTAGTTAGATGGTAAAAAATAACGCTAAAATACTGAATTTTGACCGATTTTGTTTGCCATTCTTCAGAATGTGAGATTCAAATCGGTCAACAAAACGCTTTACTGCGCATGCACTCGACCCAAATTTTGCGCGACCATAGAAAAACGAGAAGGGCTGGGTTTTAAGGGGGGTAGGGTAGGAGAAAAATTAAATTTTCTTTTTGAATATGCAGACTAGAAAACTGTCAAAAACTTGGACATAAAACTGGGTTTTTTAAAATAGAAATTGCAATATCTAAGTCGCAGCGCAGTTAGAAGAGGCAGTTAGAAAAAGTCAGAGGATTCTTTGTTTGAGCTTTATCCAATAGGCTTTTTAAACGCGAGCTGCCGATTTTCTAAATCAGAAAGGTGGGATCTTTATCGTGACTGAAAACAGCCACTACCATTTGAAAGATCATGTTCAAATCAACATAACTGGAAGTATTTAATAGTTCACGAATAGTCAAAACCTTTATTAGAAGATTTGTCATAATGAAGATAAGATACTAGTAGAGTCACTACACTATTTATTTACACTACGCTTTTTTACGCTTTTTTACTACTTGTTTTCTCCGTCGGGGAATCATCAGTTGCCGACTGGAGCACGACGCTTGGTGGTGATTTTCCGAACATGCGCTTTATATTTTCATCAGTGTCGGTAATTAAAGTTAAGAAATGAATGAGTCAGTGCTGGCCCAGACAATAAAGCGCACATTTATTGTCTATTAGTATACGATGAAAACAAAGATAACAATATTTCACTATGACGTCACGGTCTCTAAATCTAAATTTTAATCTACAAAGGTTGCCCATCACAGCAGATATAACAAAATACTTAGAATTAATAATAAAAAATAAATGAATAATTATAATAATAAATAAATGAATAGATAAATATGTACAATCAGTAATAAAAATGTATAAGATACAATGTAAAGAATAAATACATATGTTTATATAGGTTTGTACAGCGATATGCAGAAATTATGATCCCTCTAGCCATATACACAATTACACCAAAACCATGAGACGTCATCTCTGACATTTCTCTCAGAGAGCCCTAGTGATAGGCAACTGGAAAAAAATATCAGCGATGACATCCCACAACCCCCGACACACCCCCGATACACCTGCACATATATCAAAAGGATCACAATTTCTGCAAATGTATGTATATATGGACTAGACTAATAGAAATTTAGGCTAAATCTTCTTTTGTTCGGGATATTTAGTGTAATATTTAGCTGCTGTAATATTTCCGCTATGTCATAAACCAAATTTAATTGTGACTTTAATTTGTTATGCTGCTATTTTGCAATTGCCCCCTCTGGCGACAATGATACTGAGCGTCAAAGACTGTTTTGATGTGACGTCATAGTGAAATACGGCAATTATACAATTTGCTAGAGTTAGTAGAGGTACACAGAGTAATTTTCATCTAGACCCGAATTGGAATTGGAATTGGAATTGGAATTGGAATTGGAATTGGAATTGGAATTGGAATTGGAAGTGGAAGTGGAAGTGGAAGTGGAAGTGGAAGTGGAAGTGGAAGTGGAAGTGGAAGTGGAAGTGGAATTGGAATTGGAATTGGAATTGGAATTGGAATTGGAATTGGAATTGGAATTGGAATTGGAATTGGAATTGGAATTGGAATTGGAATTGGAATTGGAATTGGAATTGGAATTGGAATTGGAATTGGAATTGGAATTGGAATTGGAATTGGAATTGGAATTGGAATTGGAATTGGAATTGGAATTGGAATTGGAATTGGAATTGGAATTGGAATTGGAATTGGAATTGGAATTGGAATTGGAATTGGAATTGGAATTGGAATTGGAATTGGAATTGGAATTGGAATTGGAATTGGAATTGGAATTGGAATTGGAATTGGAATTGGAATTGGAATTGGAATTGGAATTGGAATTGGAATTGGAATTGGAATTGGAATTGGAATTGGAATTGGAATTGGAATTGGAATTGGAATTGGAATTGGAATTGGGGGAAAACAGTACGTTAGTGATGCTCACTTAATTATTTTGATACAAACGGATACTTAAAGTCCTAGATCTGTGTTAAGGAACATCAACTGAGTTCTTACAAATACAGCATTGCTTTCTCAGTTCTTGACGAAAAAGCTCATTTCTAAATGAAAATAGTATCGGGTTCAGACAGGAATTGATCCCTAGACAAGTTATGCCAAAAGTGTCCCAAAATATGATTTCTCTCTTAAATTCGAAGAAACGTTCTACCAGAATACTAACAGTCCCAATTGTAATCAACGGTAAAAGAATGAAGAAAACGTTGGTGAAGATAATAAGCGCAATCCTTCGCGCCAAACGGTTTTCTCTTTGCAACTGGACGGTTTTCTGATTGGTCCTTTTGAAATCGAAGTACATATGACCATATAAGGCAATGGACAGAATGTACAACAAAACGCCGATTCCCCCAAATACTATGATCACAGGAAAATTATTTATGTTAGACATTGGTACACACACTAGATCAGTAGATATTGAAAACTCTTTGAACGTCATGAAGCTAATAGCGATAGATAAACAAAAGCTCCAGATCGTTACCAGGGCAACATAACACGTTGTCATAGTGATTCTGATGTGTGGCTTCATGCAGTATACCACGGCTAGGTACCTTTCTAAGGTCATCACAAACGAGAGTAAAGAGCTTAAAAACTGCCCAGTAATTAACAATGGACCAACAATCCTGCAAAACACTGGCAAACGTATACTTTCGAAATACATACTGGATACGCTCTGTCTGGTGGAAATCAGAATAATCAAGTAAAAAGACACCAACAGGTCCCCCACAGCGATGTTTGCAACAAGAACATGTGCTACAGACTCTCGTAGAGCTCTGCTTCTTAGTGTTGTCGCGACAACAATCAGGTTGAAGAACATAGTTAGTAGAGCAATAAGAAGCGTGATGATATATATCTTATTAGTTGTTTCCCAGCAATACGATCGAAAAAATACTTTAATATTATACCAACTTCCTTTCTGTAGTGGCTTTTGATTTATGGAAAGTTTTGAGGTGATGTATTCACAGTGAAAATAAAATCCGTTCTCTTGTATGACATCCCAGTAGCTGGTGTCATGAAAAACCAGGTTATCGTAAAAACTGCATCTGTCAGGATCATCATCCAGCAATGAGCTAGGCTTAACCTTCTCCTTGATATTGCTGGGCAGTTGTTCTATGTACCAAGAGTGTCCCTGGTTTATCGTAAAGTTTTCTTGTACCAAATAACAACGAAATGACTTGAATTTGTGTGTAGTGACCTCCAGCAGTAGATAGATGACTTTCAGGTTAGGTAAAGACAGGATGTTATGGTCAGGCTTCCAGTACATGTTACGAGCAACATTCAGTAAACTGAGGCTTGGCAAGTCTTGTCTTATTGATGTTGTGTCCCAGACTTTGATTGTGTTGTCCCTAAGGTTTCTGTCAACACAAGAATAACAACAGCAACAACAATAATGTTAAGGATGGGTGCTGCAGTAAAGAAGGTACAAATCAAGACACGCAATGCGAACTGAGTTGCTCACAAAAAGTGATGGCTTCATTCGTCCACCCCTACCACCGAAACATTAATTGGTGTACTTGACACTGTGTTCCTAAACGATGTGGACAGACGACGCCATTTTGTTCGCCGTGTAAAATGTCGCGTCCGTGCCCTTTCATGACAAGGAAAACGAATTTTAGGATTTTGTTTCAGCTGAAAACAAAGACGGTATATGATTCCCATTGATACAAAGAATTTCAACCTCCTGAGAATGGACTACTTCGACGATACGGCGGCCATTTTGGTAGGGGGTAAATATACAAATATTTGTTACACTCATGGCGTCGATTAAAATTAACGTTTCACCCCTAGACAACTTGAGAATTGATGAATTAAGAAGATGGACATGAAAGAAAGACAAATAAACGAAACTCTCTATTTTATCCGACATTTTTGTTTTCTTATGCCCCCTGGAAGCCCCATAATGCAATGCGATTCAAGAAAATAATGATTGATACTATGTAGAAAAATGTAATGCTTGTCACTTAACCAGCATGATAGGGCCAGAGAAACCCAGGATTGGTTTTTTTCTTCATCTATTTTCATTAATTCAGATTCAAGATGGCCGCCACATGGTCGAAGTAGTTCATTGGAACCTATTGTTTTCAAATTGAGCTGCATTCCGACGTGCTGCAAGGGGTCTATAAATGATTGTGTCAAGGTACTTACAGTTCTCTTAGTCGTGCTAGACCATAAAATGCTCTTATGCTGACGGTTCGTATGCTATTGTTTGCTAGAGACCTAAAAGAAGAAAAGAATGAGATGCAGGAGCTAAGCCATTAAAAGATTATAGATTAATTCCTACGTATACACCTATTTCAAAAAAACGTTGTCGGTCGGTGATCATGAGCAAACTGAGACTATTAAAACCGGAACTTGTGGGCTTTTATGTTTTCTGCCTAAAATTCGAAATACTGCATTCCTAAGTTCAAGTACATCTGGCTTCATATTCCAACCTTATAAAAGCCGGCTACGTTGTTTGGCTGTGAATATATTACATTTTGCAGCGTGTCACTCTGTTTCAGATTTCAGTTTTCAGATCTCCCCGCAACGACAACTTGTTTTTTAAATAGGTATATAAATATTTAAAACTACTTTGTAAAATAATCGAACTTAGAGGATGACCACAAGCTTTTCAGCAAATTACTCTAACGAATATGATGAGATCGTGAGGAAAAGAGGAGAAGATCTACTTACAAGTGAAGAAGGTTGGAGAAGTTTGAGAATTTCTTCTTGGGTATGAATTGAATTCCATTTCCTGAAAGATCCCTGCGAAGAAAGAATAAAAGAATGACTTACACTATAGCTTGAGAGACATCAATAGAACCCTTGTATCTGACGTCAGAGCAGCTCAATTTTAAGGGCAAAACAAAAGAATTTTATTCTCTAGAGAATTGGAACCTATGGTTTTTTCTTCAATTGAGCTGCATTTTGACGTGCTGCAAGGGTTCTATACATATCGATCACCATAAAGTTACTCTAACGTAATTCAAAGTTTTTTGCCGTGGTCACAGCGCTTGCCAATGGACCTTTTCGGCTTGGTATAATTTTTTCCCATTTTAGACCACTTGTCATTCCCTAAAGCTGAGTATCATTCCCGCTTTGTTTAGGAGAAAAATTAAATTTTCTTTTTGAATATGCAGACTAGAAAACTGTCAAAAACTTGGACATAAAACTGGGTTTTTTAAAATAGAAATTGCAATATCTAAGTCGCAGCGCAGTTAGAAGAGGCAGTTAGAAAAAGTCAGAGGATTCTTTGTTTGAGCTTTATCCAATAGGCTTTTTAAACGCGAGCTGCCGATTTTCTAAATCAGAAAGGTGGGATCTTTATCGTGACTGAAAACAGCCACTACCATTTGAAAGATCATGTTCAAATCAACATAACTGGAAGTATTTAATAGTTCACGAATAGTCAAAACCTTTATTAGAAGATTTGTCATAATGAAGATAAGATACTAGTAGAGTCACTACACTATTTATTTACACTACGCTTTTTTACGCTTTTTTACTACTTGTTTTCTCCGTCGGGGAATCATCAGTTGCCGACTGGAGCACGACGCTTGGTGGTGATTTTCCGAACATGCGCTTTATATTTTCATCAGTGTCGGTAATTAAAGTTAAGAAATGAATGAGTCAGTGCTGGCCCAGACAATAAAGCGCACATTTATTGTCTATTAGTATACGATGAAAACAAAGATAACAATATTTCACTATGACGTCACGGTCTCTAAATCTAAATTTTAATCTACAAAGGTTGCCCATCACAGCAGATATAACAAAATACTTAGAATTAATAATAAAAAATAAATGAATAATTATAATAATAAATAAATGAATAGATAAATATGTACAATCAGTAATAAAAATGTATAAGATACAATGTAAAGAATAAATACATATGTTTATATAGGTTTGTACAGCGATATGCAGAAATTATGATCCCTCTAGCCATATACACAATTACACCAAAACCATGAGACGTCATCTCTGACATTTCTCTCAGAGAGCCCTAGTGATAGGCAACTGGAAAAAAATATCAGCGATGACATCCCACAACCCCCGACACACCCCCGATACACCTGCACATATATCAAAAGGATCACAATTTCTGCAAATGTATGTATATATGGACTAGACTAATAGAAATTTAGGCTAAATCTTCTTTTGTTCGGGATATTTAGTGTAATATTTAGCTGCTGTAATATTTCCGCTATGTCATAAACCAAATTTAATTGTGACTTTAATTTGTTATGCTGCTATTTTGCAATTGCCCCCTCTGGCGACAATGATACTGAGCGTCAAAGACTGTTTTGATGTGACGTCATAGTGAAATACGGCAATTATACAATTTGCTAGAGTTAGTAGAGGTACACAGAGTAATTTTCATCTAGACCCGAATTGGAATTGGAATTGGAATTGGAATTGGAATTGGAATTGGAATTGGAATTGGAATTGGAAGTGGAAGTGGAAGTGGAAGTGGAAGTGGAAGTGGAAGTGGAAGTGGAAGTGGAAGTGGAAGTGGAATTGGAATTGGAATTGGAATTGGAATTGGAATTGGAATTGGAATTGGAATTGGAATTGGAATTGGAATTGGAATTGGAATTGGAATTGGAATTGGAATTGGAATTGGAATTGGAATTGGAATTGGAATTGGAATTGGAATTGGAATTGGAATTGGAATTGGAATTGGAATTGGAATTGGAATTGGAATTGGAATTGGAATTGGAATTGGAATTGGAATTGGAATTGGAATTGGAATTGGAATTGGAATTGGAATTGGAATTGGAATTGGAATTGGAATTGGAATTGGAATTGGAATTGGAATTGGAATTGGAATTGGAATTGGAATTGGAATTGGAATTGGAATTGGAATTGGAATTGGAATTGGAATTGGAATTGGAATTGGAATTGGAATTGGGGGAAAACAGTACGTTAGTGATGCTCACTTAATTATTTTGATACAAACGGATACTTAAAGTCCTAGATCTGTGTTAAGGAACATCAACTGAGTTCTTACAAATACAGCATTGCTTTCTCAGTTCTTGACGAAAAAGCTCATTTCTAAATGAAAATAGTATCGGGTTCAGACAGGAATTGATCCCTAGACAAGTTATGCCAAAAGTGTCCCAAAATATGATTTCTCTCTTAAATTCGAAGAAACGTTCTACCAGAATACTAACAGTCCCAATTGTAATCAACGGTAAAAGAATGAAGAAAACGTTGGTGAAGATAATAAGCGCAATCCTTCGCGCCAAACGGTTTTCTCTTTGCAACTGGACGGTTTTCTGATTGGTCCTTTTGAAATCGAAGTACATATGACCATATAAGGCAATGGACAGAATGTACAACAAAACGCCGATTCCCCCAAATACTATGATCACAGGAAAATTATTTATGTTAGACATTGGTACACACACTAGATCAGTAGATATTGAAAACTCTTTGAACGTCATGAAGCTAATAGCGATAGATAAACAAAAGCTCCAGATCGTTACCAGGGCAACATAACACGTTGTCATAGTGATTCTGATGTGTGGCTTCATGCAGTATACCACGGCTAGGTACCTTTCTAAGGTCATCACAAACGAGAGTAAAGAGCTTAAAAACTGCCCAGTAATTAACAATGGACCAACAATCCTGCAAAACACTGGCAAACGTATACTTTCGAAATACATACTGGATACGCTCTGTCTGGTGGAAATCAGAATAATCAAGTAAAAAGACACCAACAGGTCCCCCACAGCGATGTTTGCAACAAGAACATGTGCTACAGACTCTCGTAGAGCTCTGCTTCTTAGTGTTGTCGCGACAACAATCAGGTTGAAGAACATAGTTAGTAGAGCAATAAGAAGCGTGATGATATATATCTTATTAGTTGTTTCCCAGCAATACGATCGAAAAAATACTTTAATATTATACCAACTTCCTTTCTGTAGTGGCTTTTGATTTATGGAAAGTTTTGAGGTGATGTATTCACAGTGAAAATAAAATCCGTTCTCTTGTATGACATCCCAGTAGCTGGTGTCATGAAAAACCAGGTTATCGTAAAAACTGCATCTGTCAGGATCATCATCCAGCAATGAGCTAGGCTTAACCTTCTCCTTGATATTGCTGGGCAGTTGTTCTATGTACCAAGAGTGTCCCTGGTTTATCGTAAAGTTTTCTTGTACCAAATAACAACGAAATGACTTGAATTTGTGTGTAGTGACCTCCAGCAGTAGATAGATGACTTTCAGGTTAGGTAAAGACAGGATGTTATGGTCAGGCTTCCAGTACATGTTACGAGCAACATTCAGTAAACTGAGGCTTGGCAAGTCTTGTCTTATTGATGTTGTGTCCCAGACTTTGATTGTGTTGTCCCTAAGGTTTCTGTCAACACAAGAATAACAACAGCAACAACAATAATGTTAAGGATGGGTGCTGCAGTAAAGAAGGTACAAATCAAGACACGCAATGCGAACTGAGTTGCTCACAAAAAGTGATGGCTTCATTCGTCCACCCCTACCACCGAAACATTAATTGGTGTACTTGACACTGTGTTCCTAAACGATGTGGACAGACGACGCCATTTTGTTCGCCGTGTAAAATGTCGCGTCCGTGCCCTTTCATGACAAGGAAAACGAATTTTAGGATTTTGTTTCAGCTGAAAACAAAGACGGTATATGATTCCCATTGATACAAAGAATTTCAACCTCCTGAGAATGGACTACTTCGACGATACGGCGGCCATTTTGGTAGGGGGTAAATATACAAATATTTGTTACACTCATGGCGTCGATTAAAATTAACGTTTCACCCCTAGACAACTTGAGAATTGATGAATTAAGAAGATGGACATGAAAGAAAGACAAATAAACGAAACTCTCTATTTTATCCGACATTTTTGTTTTCTTATGCCCCCTGGAAGCCCCATAATGCAATGCGATTCAAGAAAATAATGATTGATACTATGTAGAAAAATGTAATGCTTGTCACTTAACCAGCATGATAGGGCCAGAGAAACCCAGGATTGGTTTTTTTCTTCATCTATTTTCATTAATTCAGATTCAAGATGGCCGCCACATGGTCGAAGTAGTTCATTGGAACCTATTGTTTTCAAATTGAGCTGCATTCCGACGTGCTGCAAGGGGTCTATAAATGATTGTGTCAAGGTACTTACAGTTCTCTTAGTCGTGCTAGACCATAAAATGCTCTTATGCTGACGGTTCGTATGCTATTGTTTGCTAGAGACCTAAAAGAAGAAAAGAATGAGATGCAGGAGCTAAGCCATTAAAAGATTATAGATTAATTCCTACGTATACACCTATTTCAAAAAAACGTTGTCGGTCGGTGATCATGAGCAAACTGAGACTATTAAAACCGGAACTTGTGGGCTTTTATGTTTTCTGCCTAAAATTCGAAATACTGCATTCCTAAGTTCAAGTACATCTGGCTTCATATTCCAACCTTATAAAAGCCGGCTACGTTGTTTGGCTGTGAATATATTACATTTTGCAGCGTGTCACTCTGTTTCAGATTTCAGTTTTCAGATCTCCCCGCAACGACAACTTGTTTTTTAAATAGGTATATAAATATTTAAAACTACTTTGTAAAATAATCGAACTTAGAGGATGACCACAAGCTTTTCAGCAAATTACTCTAACGAATATGATGAGATCGTGAGGAAAAGAGGAGAAGATCTACTTACAAGTGAAGAAGGTTGGAGAAGTTTGAGAATTTCTTCTTGGGTATGAATTGAATTCCATTTCCTGAAAGATCCCTGCGAAGAAAGAATAAAAGAATGACTTACACTATAGCTTGAGAGACATCAATAGAACCCTTGTATCTGACGTCAGAGCAGCTCAATTTTAAGGGCAAAACAAAAGAATTTTATTCTCTAGAGAATTGGAACCTATGGTTTTTTCTTCAATTGAGCTGCATTTTGACGTGCTGCAAGGGTTCTATACATATCGATCACCATAAAGTTACTCTAACGTAATTCAAAGTTTTTTGCCGTGGTCACAGCGCTTGCCAATGGACCTTTTCGGCTTGGTATAATTTTTTCCCATTTTAGACCACTTGTCATTCCCTAAAGCTGAGTATCATTCCCGCTTTGTTTAACGGTTGCATATAAGAAAACATGTACACATGGATATGGATACAACTCACACTGAGAATCTTAGGTCCGGTTTAGACGTCGAATTTCACACGTGCCGAATGTGAAATTCGACGTCTAAACCGGGCCTTATTCTCAAGAGAATGACACGTTGTCTGTAATGGAAAAAATTGTGTTTACCTACAAATGAAAACATTTGATTGACGTCCACCAAAACCATATTTAGTCACGACGACAAGCTGTAGGACTTCGTGCGAGTGTTTGGGAAGCACTCTAGTGTGCTGAACATCAAGTTCAATTCATAGTAAGTGTGATAATGTTTTCTTTTGTGTTTTAAGAGAAATCTATAATTAAATGACGATATTCACGTACAGCTGCAAAAACCAGTCTGGCTGAATCACGTGCTTTTCGATGTCGGCCACGTGACTTACGTAACATCGAGCTGTTTTCTGATTGGTACAATTACAGCCCCTGAAACCATGACTTTTACAGATGGGCCACCCCGAAGAATTGTTGAAATTCGTGGCCATGATGAAATTGATAATGTTGAGAACCAGAAGGAAAAGGGAAACCTAGAAAAATCAAATATTTTGGCTTCAGTTACCATCTGAGGAATATATAATTCAAGCTTAGAATTATAATTCACTTTCGTAAACGGCTCATGGCCAGATCTAGACATGTCCTGCTTTCACGGCCGAAAGATAGACGATATCCGATGATTTTTGTGTTTTTCAAACTGATATTTTTTGCATGATCAGGAAAAACCACTATTCGATGTCCCCAATAAATGCGACCTGTTCGTACAAAAACAAAAAACATTGCTTGTCGTATACAATATATATTTTACAGCCCTGAGGAAAGCTCTGCTGGATGGCACAGATTAAAAATACCAATATCTTTTTGCCATCGAGACAGTTAAAGACATAAGAAAAGGAAAATGGAATTCTCTATACTGACCTTGTATTTTGGCATATTTTATCGCTAGATGTTTGAATCAAACTTGGTTTTCTGATCGATGTTTATATCATCCGGCTCTACGATCAATCTAATAAGGAACCCAACCCTGAAACAATCTCTTGGCGGATGTAAGTTAGGGCACGGCTGACTCACTTCTGATATTTGGAAATCAAACTATAAGCAGAAGGCTGATTCTTGGCCGGAGTATTTAGCATTTTAATCGACCCATCTGTTTTGTACTGGTTTTAATAGGAAGGGGAAAACTGAAGTACTTCCGACAGCCTCTTATGGATATATTCTCATGAAGGTATCAAATGTGACTGCCTGTGTTAGTCTATCTTATATAAGATTGATTTATTATGTAGATAAGTGAAACCGCGCTTTCTGATTGGCTGAATTACCATGAACTATTCATTTACACCCTGACGTCTGTGTTCTTCTCGTGCGCTTGGTACATGTATTATTCAACTTGCACATCTTATATGTTACAGTTGGCTGTTGCTAAAGAATTAATTAATACCAATGTTTTGATATCCCACGGACAAAATTCTGAATCACGTTTTGCTATAAAAACATTTTCGACATTTTCGAAATCTCGTGCTGTTGGAACAAAAGATATACGAATTCTTTTGTTATTTTTATAAGTGCGAGTCTTTTCTTCGCCGAATAAGAAAATGACCAGATACTGATAGATACAGATACAAATAAATTGTATAAATACATGATTTAAGTTCCAAATAAATATATGTCAGTATGTGAATATCTAGACATGGTGTTCCTCTTCAAAGTCATCCACAATTATGCTGTGCTGAACGACAACGTGAAGCCCAAAGAGCGTCAAACGAAAAGAAGCACCAGAAGTAACACAACCTCTGAAGACACCATCACTCTAGATATTCCTTCACACAGAACACTGACTGTCCAAAACAGTTATCTACTCCGTGCTTCAAGAACCTGGAACATCCTGTGTGATGAACTGAGAAAATGAACACTAAAATTGTCTAAATTCAAAACCTGTCTGTTCTCCTACTACAAGTCTGCACTTCTCTTTCACTCTACGATCCTGAAGATCCGCGCACGTGGAAATCTGTATGTGTGAAATGTAACACGGCAAGAACGCTAAAAGGAACTTTAAAATGTTGTTTTTAAATTTATTAGCCAACTACGATTAGTCAACTGACTTCCATTTTCCATTCTGCATAAATCATATGCTTTAGAATTTTTAGTTTTTTAGGATCTATTGCAATTGGGGAAAACCTGTAGAGTGCAAATAATATAACCGTGAAATAGATAGCAAGAAATAGGAGATAGTTAGTGCTTAGTTAGGCAAGACATAGGAAATCAGCGAGGCATTACAGGAGCACGGGCTTTTTCTAGATCAACGACTCAGTGCACAAAAGAATGTGTTTCTGACGTTTAATGAGTTAAAAATGAAGACACAGGTCAATAAATCAAGACGCAGATACAACTATTTGAATTGTAATACTGATAGATTAATGTGGAATAAAAGTTTGTTCAAATTATCACGGTTGTTTTTTTTATTCCGCATTACAAAACCGCAGCGTAGCGGTGATCATTTGACTAATTAAACATGCTTGCACGTGCAAGACCTGTCACGGCTCGCTTATTTCTCCACTAATCAAATTTAGGCAGAACTTAGGACATAATTAGTCATTAGTTAGCTAGCTAACTATTTCACGGTTATATTATTTGCACTCTAATAGATTCCTAGCTTCTCTAATTTTAGAAAATTACTCTACTCACATGTGATGCCGAGTCCAGGATTCAAACCCAAGACCTCAGACGTGTGAGGCAAGTGCACTACTTATACACCATCCTTCATTACCAACGTTCTTCTGATATTTGGAAATCAAACTACATGTAGTTCAAGTAGAAGGCTGATTCTTGGAGTATTTAGCATTTTAATAGATCCATCTGCCTTGCACTGGTTTTAATAGAAAGGGGAGAACTTAAGTACTTCCGACAGCCTCTTATGGATATCTTCTCTTAAAGATCTCAAATGTGACTGCCTTTGTTAGTCTATCTTATATGAGATTGATTTATTATGTAGATAAGTGAAACCGCGCTTTCCGATTGGCTGAATTACCATGAACTATTCATTTGCCCATGGGTAGCGCGCTGACTTGATCAGTGTTTTTCTCGAGGGCTTGGTACATGTATTATTCAACTTGCACATCTTATGTGTTACAGTTGACTGTTGCTAAAGAATGTTTTGAAATCCCACAGACAAAACTCTGAACAGACGTTTTTGCTATAAAAAAAAAACATTTTCGACATTTTCGAAATCTCGTGCTGTTGGAACAAAAGATATACGATTCTTTTGTGATTTTTTTTTTGTTTAGAAACACTAAGTTTTACCGTCAAAAATACAATGTTGTTAGGGGCAACGGCATAAGGTGATCGGAAAGGCACATTGGCATTCCTGATGAGTGTGGGAACAGAAGATCTTGATTGGTTGAGCTATGTTTCACTTGCCGCTCTTTTATTGTTACCTTATGCCGTTGCCCCTAACAACATTCTAGTTGTCACGACAAAACTTATGTTTCTAACCTTTCCTTTTTTTTTACTCAAGTGATAAGCGTAGTAATAGTAGTATTGGTAAAAATAATTAGACTGAATCAGCGTTTCACACGAGCAATGCCACATTTAAAATAGTCTAATTATCATTACCAATACTATCATTGTTTCTAAACAACAAAATAATCACAAAATATTTTGTATATCTTTTTTTCCAACAGCTCGAGATTTCGAAAATGTTAAAAATGTTCGTTATAGCAAAAACGTCTAATGCATAGGAATGAATGGCACCAAATCGCATGCGCACTGAAAACGATTCTTAAACTGGGAACTGTTCCCAGTTTAAGAATCGTTTTCAGTGCGCATGCGATTTTATCCCGAATTTCTCACCTTCTTTTGTTTAATTAAAAACAAAAGAAGGTTTAAACAAAAGGTTAGAAATTCGGGATAAAATCGCATGCGCACTGAAAACGATTCTTAAACTTTGAACTGGCTTATTCTACTATTTTTTTTTTCTCCTTTTTTATGTTTTCGACTTTTTTGGTGTTCATTTGATACCTTAGTTTAAGCTATAGTGTGAGTCTTTTCTTCGCCGAATAAAGAAATGACCAGATACTGATAGATACAGATAAATAAATAATAATAAATAATAATAAATAATAAATTGTATTTGGAGTTGGGTAATTACATGATTTAGGTTCCAAATAAATATATGTCAGTGTGTTCTAGTCTCCCCCGCAGCCGTTTTTAGGGTCGAGCGTTGCGTGACGACCCTAAAAACACAAACACTTTTATCATTCAAATTATTTTTTCCGTCATTTTGATTGGCCGAGAGAATTGCAAATAACTGCCTACAAATAACGGTCTGCTCATGCGCAGTAACGCTGCATTTGACAATGGCTCGCTTGCCTGGAAAAATGAGCTGACTTCTTTGTTATTGTTTGACTCATGCGCACTGCCCCTCAAGGATTAGAAAATTAAATTTGAATGATAAAACAATTATTGAACTCGGTTATCGCAAAATATCGTGATTTGTTAGTGTCTTGCAAGCAATGGGAGGTATCAACCCCCCAACAGAGAAAGTTAATGATTCAACATTAAATTCAAATTCTATCAAACCCTGAAACAACCTCTAGGCTGATCAAAGTCAGGGCACGGCTAACTCGATCACAAATTGAATTGGAATTTAGCCTAAGGCCAGAGAACCCGTAGAAAAACCGGGGGGGGTGTACTCCCTATAATGGACTATACGGGGATGCTCCGCCCGAAAGGGGTACTTTTTTCAGGCCGCACGTATAGAAAAGGGGTGGAAATTTGTGAGTTTTGGTATAAAAAGGGGTAGATTTTCTTCAAAAGTATATGAAAGGGGTACCTTTTCAGACAAAAAGGTATTAAAAAGGGGTACCTTTTTGCTGAAATTTGGTATAGAAAAGGGTAAGGGGTCGAGAGTCCGGGCGGAGCATCCCCGTATGAAACGACCCGAAGTACCCCCCGGGAGAAAAACCCTGGAAGCAAGGGAGATACCTATGAGAAACCCTACTCACATGTACATACCGAGTCAAGGAAGAGAGTGCATTATATACCACTATGCCACTACCTACCGGCATTAAACCCCTCAGTTGCACACCGAAGAAACTAGCTTTCACTCCTAGGATTCGACAGCCACTGAGTTTGGTATGCAAAACCATTTTGTACGAAGCTCGATGCGAAACTTATCATTTCTAAATGAGAATAAAACTGGGTTGAGACAAGAATTTATCCCGAGGCATGTCACCCCAAATGTTGTCCAGAATACATACTTAACTTTATATGAAAGAAGAGGAGAGAAAGTTACGATCAAAATTACAACGAATGAGAGAATAAAGAAAAATAGATTGCTAAATACAATGAGGGCAATTCGTCGCGCCAGGCTACTCTCTGTTTGAAGTTCGACGCTTTTCTCATTCGTCCTTTTTGCGTCTAAATAGATATGACCATACAAGGCAATGGAAATGACGTAAAGTACCAAGCCGATGCCGGCGAAGCATTCGAGAACACGGTATCCATGAACAGGCGACCTTGGAATGCACATGTCACTAACACCGGCTGAGAAGGTTCCAGAAGTCATGAAGGTAATTGCAAAGGAAACTGATATGCACCATACGGTCACCATGGTAACCTGGCACGTCGTCATGGTGATTCGGATATGTGGTCTCATGCAGTATATCACGGCTAGGTACCTCTCTAAGGTCATTACAAACGAGAAGAAAGAGCTTGAAAACTGTCCGGTCAGTAAAAGGAACCCGACGATCCTGCAGTGAGCGTGTGGCAAGTAAAGATTCCCAAAGTCCACTCTTGTAGTGTTCTGTCTAGTGATGGTGATGATAATCAAATACAATGCCACCAACAGGTCACCCACAGCGATGTTAGCCACAAGAACATGTGCTACAGACCCTCGTAGTACTCTGCTTCTCAGCGTCGTCATGACAATAGTGAGATTAAAACTCATGGAAAGAAACCCTAATACAGAAGCAATGACATGAATTCTGTTTGTCATTTTCCAACACGGTGAAGAAAGAACTATTCTGTACCAACCTTTGCCATCCTTGTTCAACATGCTTGCTTGCGAAGTCGTTTTCTTAAGTGTAAGATTGACAAATATACAGTGGGAATAAAATCCCTTTTCTGCTATGATGGCGAAAAAGCTGTCATTCTTAATGATAACCTGGAGTGAGTCACATTTCCCATGATAGTAAAACACCTTACTGGATTTCAGTTCTTCATAGTCTTCATGTGTGATATTCCTGGAAATATGTTCAACGTACGAATAATCTTTCTGGTGTACTGTCATGTTCTTTCTTATGAGAAAACATTTGAATTTTGTTTTCTTTGTATATTGCCACAGCAGCTGCGAAAGCAATAAATTCACTATCCTAAGGCGAGGTAGTGATAGAATTTGATCGTCTGGATTCCAGAAGTGATTTACTGCGACGTTAAGTAGATAAAGGTTGGGGATTTCTTCTGCGATAAGCCCTGTATTCCAGCGTTGGATGCTGTTTCTTCGTAAATTCCTGCGAAAAAAAAGGCAACAAAAAAACACAAGGCAAACTGAGAAATAGAATTTTATTTTCTCAAATTAAATCAAGAGAACTGGCAAGGAACTAGTGTGGTATGGAACCTGGGATGAATTTATGTGACAGCTGACAATTGGATGGTGTAATCTTCATCGCAACATTATATTCAAATTCAGCCTCACAATTTAAACCGAGTAACTAAATTGTTTGAGCCCCTCGCTTATATAATTACCATTCTTAATTGTGGCAAGACTTCATTTGCTTGACTTCTTAGCGTGGAAACACGGAGCGATTGTTTGGTGCGACGTTGCGTGCTAATAAAATCAGCATCATTTTGGCAATTTGTGCAATAAATACTCGCAACAATAGCACCGTGTCCGTGCCTTACTTTATGATCTAATCTTGACAAGGTTTGGTTTAGAGCTTACAGTTCTCGTAGCTTTATCAATCCATGAAAAGCTCCTTCTCTGATATGCTGTATGCGATTTGATGCCAAAGATCTGAAAAATATCAAATAGTCAGATTGACGAGACACCAAAAAACTGACCTAATAAAGTTACAGAAACAAGAAAAGTGTTCTAGCTACTTACAAATAGACAAGTTGTTTTAAGCCTGAGAACGTGCCACAAGCAACCTCTTGGATACGATTTTCATCAAGATTTCTACGAACATATTCAAACATTAGTTTAAGTATTGCCGCTATATTGAAAATGAGGTGACTACGAGGTGGTAAATTTGAGAGCGCAAGTGGTGACGGGCAGCCGCGTTAAGCGTTAAGGAGGGAAACCAGAATGGTATAGGATTGAGGGTTGTGGATTCCAGATACAAGGTCATTGCAGTGGATTTGTACCCGGTTTCTTGATTCCAAAATCTGATTCCACATTTTGAACTCCGGATTTTTGAAATTTCAGTGCACGGAATTCCATCAATCCGAATTCCCTTGTCACTGGTATGTAAGATATTATAAGGGTTAATATAGGGTAATTCGTAAATACTTACAAATATAACAGTTCTGTAAAGTTCATGAAAGAGTTGCGAGGAATTTCTCGAAAGATGTTTTTCGAAAGGTCTCTAAAAATAAAAAAGAGATGTCAATATTCAAACCTAAGCTTGAAGAAACTTCCGCCCTCCTCGGATACGTACGGTGGCCCAGGAGGCTCACGCCTTCCGTAGAAAAAAATAGATATTCCGTACAAATTATTGGGTCTTTTCTTTGGAAACTGAGCATCGTTCCTCAGAAATCGAACTCTTCCGTAGAAATTACGTCGACTCTTCCGTGGAAATATGAACGACTTCCATAGAAATCTCAAATGCATGCGCGAGCATGTGGCCCAACGGAGACTGAGTACTACTGGGACTAGATACCAGTCGTGGACAAGATGGCGTTTTGATGTGGAGTCCAAGTTATGGAAGACCATAATCTTTCAGTCGTCTTTCAATGTACTCAAACTTATATCTATTCCGTGGTACTCGCTCAAAAATTGTAGGATAACGTCATTTTGATACCCGTTATGGAAATAATGGCTGACAACATTTCTTAGTTCATCCTCGTCCGCCATCTTGTCCACGACTGGTATCCAGTCCCACTAGTACTCAGTCTCCGTTTGGCCACATGCTCGCGCATGCATTTGAGATTTCTACGGAAGTCGTTCATATTTCCACGGAAGAGTCGACGTAATTTCTACGGAAGAGTCAACGTAATTTCTACGGAAGAGTTCGATTTCTGAGGAACGATGCTCAGTCTCCAAAGAAAAGACCCAATAATTTGTACGGAATATCTATTTTTTTCTACGGAAGGCGTGAACCTCCTGGGCCACCGTAGATACGACAGTATTGAAAGATATCGGCAGGAATGAAAGATATCGGCAGGATTGAGAGATAGCGGCAGGCCTAGGAATGAACGATAAAGGCGCTTCTACAAATTAATATCTCAGTGCTAATTCTATTTTATTTCGTGGACATTTCTGTGTTATTGTTCCCAACTCTTATTATATATTTCCAGTTATTTTCCGTGTGCGTTGGTAAAACTAAACCTATGTCATAAATAAATTAGTTTCGCTTTAGTTTCATTCGACACGCGTGAAAAACGTCTGCGCATGCTCTAAGTCCGCATGCAAATTAGTCAAAAGCGTCTTCGTGCTATTGTAGAAATATGCAAATTTGACTTTCACACTTGCCTGAAGAATAGTCTTTACAAAATGCCAAAACTTAAAGTCATTTCTTGAAACTTAAGGCTAATTTTTTCATATTGCCTTTATTAATACAGTATCTTGGTCTCACAAAAGTACACCCACGAATTGTTTTGTATACTAGGAGAAAACAATCATTTATTTTCTCACTAAAACTCTTGGAAATTCTTGGAAAGCGTGCTGAAAGGCACGCATGCGCAAACGTTTTTCTCTAGTGTCGTTTCATTCACAAGTGCTTCACTTTACACTCCCTTTTCTGTTTTTCCATTTGACCATCCGTCACTCTCTTGAGTATTGATCCTCTCTTGGTTAAATCTTGATTATAAGTAACGGTTATGAGGATTTATTGTATGGGGCACAAACTAACACTGAAACAATCTTATTCCCAAGGAAATACTTTACACTCAAAGTGAGGTCTTCGTTTTCAATTAAACAAAAGAAGGTGAGAGATTCGGGATAAAATCACATGCGCACTGAAAACGATTCTTAAACTTTGAACTGGCTTGTAGCTTCGTAACTTGGCAAATTCGTTACTCTTTATATGTGGTTAATTGATTTTTACGCGGGAAAGGAAGTCACAAGGACTCGATTACCTACTTTGACTTTAATATTGGACGACGTAAAATATCTGTGCACGCTCTCATGTTCTTGTTAAAAGGACATGAGTAACCACTAATGATGATGGACGAGTATCAGTATAGCACCATAAATATAACAAACTGTACAGAGGGAACGATATTGGCTTTGTATAGCAGATACTCACAGGCGATGAATACAAGTTGGATCAATTATGTACTTGTTAATGTCATTCGCTTCTTTGACTTTACAGCGGGCCGTCAGTCGATAGATGACGTCATCGGTGCACGTACAGCCGTGGTGGTCACGTGATGTACAGATGTTCAGACAAGGGGATGTACTTTTTGGAGTTGTCCCAAGAGTCAAATGACATTGATTTATGAAATACATAGATAGGATCTGAAACAATATTTTTTTTGGAAAATTAAATTTAACTGAATCGAGTGGATGGAAATCCAGAGCTTAGGAAAGCACAAATTCATTCCGGCGTTATACCCACATCCTCAAATTACCCTTTTCAACGACATACAGCTTTTGAAGTAATTTCTATAAGTAAAAGTCGATTATAAATATAAACGCCGTGTAATATAATTAATGAATTAATTTTAATCAACTTGTTTAGTGAGATAACTGGAAATGATTTTGTCATATATCCCCTCATATGTTATGTAATATTTTATCATAATCTCCCAACTTACTTTTCAGTTGAAAATTAATTACAAAGCCAAGGATATTGGATTAGGAATTATTTTTGAAAGTGTATTTGTTTCAGAGCTTACCGCACATAGAAGGACTTTTATGTTTAGTCGACGAGGGTTCATTTCTAAGCAGAAATGTTGACTAAAACTTGCTGCTCGTGACGATGTTTCTTCGATCCTTCCATACAAACTGAGCGATTCTTTTACCAGACAATAAGGTATTCGCTTGAAGAAAATCACTTGTTCCAATGATGCTTTCTATTTGAAGATTTCCGGAGTCCTTTTGAAGCATTCCACTTGAATTTCCATACACTAGTAAAAGGTTTGAGAACACCACTCGTTTCATATTATACTCACAAGGAACTCTTGAACAGAAGCATTATTTACTCATATACAATATTCCGTACTACATCAATACTCCGGCACAATGATGACAATTAGAGAAAAAAGCCCCTTCCTTGGGATCGGATTACGATGTTAAAAAAACCGCTCATAACATGGAATTATTATTCCGATAAAGGCAGCCACCAGTGCTACAGAAAAGTCAAGGCAAGCTATTTATATACGCGTGAAAACCGTAAAAACCTTACTATGTTAAGATGAGATTATTGTCTCATAAGCTTTTAAAGCGGCCCTTCGAGGGGGTTACCTCGAATAGAGGACACTATTGCTTTGTCTTCCAAATTGCATGAGATAAAATGTGACCAATTGTTGATAAGGGTTCAGTTTGCCCCCTTACGTCGTTTTCTCTTGAAGAACCTAAGTTCTTTTATATAGTTGTATGACAATGTACTTTGGCGTGCCACAAAGATCTACTCTGGGCCCTCTTGAAGAACCTAAGCTCTTTTATATAGTTGAATGACAATGTACTTTGGCGTGCCACAAAGATCTGCTCTGGGCCCTCTTGAAGAACCTAAGTTCTTTTAGTTGAATTACAATCTACTTTGGCGTGCCACACAAATCTACTCTGCATGGGCCTTAATGTTTTCATACTAAATTTGGGCAAAGCAGCTAATAATGCTTTCTTTTCTTTCTCTATTTACCTGTTATATTACGTGTGTCAGAACAAGATAAAAGTTGCGCATCAAATATTGTATACGGCTGTGAAATACTCATGTCGTCTTGCCGAGTGCCGCGTGCAGTGACCGTGCAATGGCGGTACCACGCCCGAGCAATTGCTAATTCGATATTCCGTTATCTCGTGCGCTGCATGTGATTGGTTCAGAGGACGTCGTCAGTGTCAATGCCGTTGCCGTGCCGTGCATGTCCTTTCATATTCATAACAAGTTAACTCGATGTGAGTTTACAAGCATTTCTGACCATGCAACACTGGTAACCTATCTTGAATTGACCTGAATAAAGTCCCAGTTAAGTCATAGGTCTCATCCCAACCTTCCCCGTAACCCTTCCGAAGAGGATGCAAATGATCCAGTTGTTTTTCTGACTACGTGATTAATCTATAATGTTAACACAAATCGATTCTCGGCTCTACAGTTTATGAGAAAAAGCGGTATACAAATGATGCCAAAAATTCTAGATCTGTGTTAAGAAATACCAACTGAATTCATACAAATACGGCACTGTTTTTTGAGCTCTTGACGAAAAAGCTCATTTCTAAATGAAAATAGTATCGGGTTCAGACAGGAATTGATCCCTAGACAAGTTATGCCGAAAGTGTCCCAAAATATGATTTCTTGCTTGAATTCGAAGAAACTTCCTACTAGATTAGTAACAATCCCAATTATAATCAACGGTAAAAGAAAGAAGAAAACGTTGGTGAAGATAATAAGCGCAATCCTTCGCGCCAAACGGTTTTCTCTCTGTAACTGGACGGTTTTCTGATTGGTCCATTTGAAATCGAAGTACATATTACCATATAAGGCAATGGACAGAATGTATAAAAAAACGCCGATTCCCCCAAATACTATGATCACAGGAAAATTATTTATGTTGAAGCTTGGTACACACACTAGATCAGTAGTTGTTGAAAACTCTTTGGACGTCATGAAGCTAATAGCGATAGATAAACATGAGCTCCAGATCGTTACCACGGCAACATAACAAGTTGTCATGGTGATTCTGATGTGTGGTCTCATGCAGTATACCACGGCTAGGTACCTCTCTAAGGTCATCACAAACGAGAGTAAAGAGCTTGAAAACTGCCCGGTAAGGAACAATGGACCAACAATCCTGCAAAACACTGGCAAACGTATACTTTCGAATTCCAT